>CAUYSK010119915.1:0-173407 GCA_963575035.1 Avahi laniger
GACTTGGCACATCCACAAATTGGCTGTGTAATCTTGTGTATGTTGTTCAAGTCTCTGCGCTTCGATCTCCTCGGCTGCGAGAGGAAGATGTTGCATTAAACTCTCTAAAATTTCTAAAGTCTGTGATTTTTATTATTCAGCAACTGTATCTGCAACAGCCTTATTTTCTGGACAGAGGTGTGGCAGATTCGCATCCTGAATTCTATGGTGCCCAAGTCTATACTAGCGATTCTGGCTCCGCAGCAGATATGCTGACCAGAGAGCTGGAAAGTGGGCAAATGTCAGCTAACGAGTAGAAAGCCAGTGGTCGGGAGGCAAACAGTTCACAGTCCCCCAGAGAAGGCACAGAACAGCTGTAAAAGCAGGGGATGAGAGACCTGGTACCTTGGACAAGTCACAGTTTCTTATTTGGCCTCAGAATTTTGATCTGGAAAATGGGGATGGGATGGGGGAGACTAGGGTTTTCTGAGCTCCCTTCCAGCTCTGCTGTCCTGTGATGGGGTCACATGTAGGTGCTTCTGGGGCTGGCTGTGTGTCTGGCCGCCTCCCGTCCCTGCTCCCTACGGGTGGAGCCTCCCACTGCGTCTGTGACACGTGGTGCCCCGCAGCTCGGGACATCCATCCGGCCATTCGGGTGTCTCTGAGCAACTTGAGCGCAAGACTTCTCAACTTTTTTTTTTTAAAAAAATCTGATTGAAAACAGGTCGTTTCCTTCCCCACTCTGTTGATTATCAATACATGCTCATTGTAGAAAAAAAAGAATACTTAAAGCAAGTAAAGAATTCTAATAATCTGAGACAAGTACGGCTAGCATGTTGCCATATTTCTTTCAGTTTCTTCTGTGTGTTTTTTCAACTATACACATAATTTTGCATCCTGAATTTTTCACTTAAAGCTTTTCATCAGCATCATTTAAAATCATGATATAACATCAGAGGGAAAGGACATTTTATTGATTAAAAGTGTCTTTACCTGTGTGTATCATTTTTGTGCCCAAAACAACAGTAGGCGGCATTGGGGGAGAGTAGAAGTGGTTATTGTTAATATGGGGCCGGAGAGTGAAGCTCAAAGTGATTAATAGGACTTTGCCTGGGTCACCGCACTGGGCGGCTGCAGGGTGCGGCGGCTTCATAGCTGGGTCTGCATTGAGTATTACCATTCACTGTGTTTCCACACTTATCTCATTCTCTTCTTCCAATAATTCAGCAAGGAAGGTGGCCAGGAATTACCATCCCCTTTACTGGAGCGGACAGAAGCTCAGAGAATTGAGTTAGGTGCCCAAGGACACAAGAGAGTGAGCAGCAGGACCAGGACTCAGATCCTCATTTCCTGACTCCAGGTTTAGTGATCTTGCATTCCCAGGTGCGGACTCTTTCCACCAAAGTTCCAAAGCAAAATGAAATTTGAGTGATGCTAGTGGGCAGCAAGATTTCAGAAACGAGAGGTCAGGGTTGTTGCTGGAGGGAAAGCTGATCCTCTAATCAATCCAGACATCATTTATTTATAACCATAGAAGCTCAAAGAAGGTGCACATCAGCAGAGGTGGAGGAGGGAGAGAAAGCAACAGAGCTCATCTCAGAAGGAGTCAAGCAGCTCCCGATGCAGGGAGGGCTGGGAGGGGTGGGGAGGAGAGAGGAGAGCAGGGCTAAAACTTAGAACTGGGGGCGGGGGTGTGGGAGGGCCGGGCCTAGCACCAGTCCTGGCAGAAAGTACCTCTCCTGGGTCAGTGGGCTGGGCCTTGGAGAGAATCCTCCTTCCTCTGTCCTTCTGCATTAGGCTGTTTAAAAGAAATGTGATTTAGCTGCCTCTCTTGCCCAGCCCTTGACTCCTCTGGACAGAAATAACCTGAAAGAAATTGCTCTGTTGGGCCAGAGCAAATGGTGGGTTTGGTGTTTTTCCAGAAAGCACTGGTCTCGGCTTAATTTTTCCAGAGCTGACCTGTCCGATCTGATTTTCTGTGAGCACTAAGACTGCTCAGTTCTCTGGCCTGGGACCTCAGGGATGAGGCTGTGAGGGTTATCCCACAGAAGCTCGCCCACTGCGATCTGCCCAGTCACTGATCCAAAGGCAGTAGGTGGGCCACAGGGAGCTGTGGCAGGGAGAGCTGCCCCAGGAGTCAGGAGGCCTGGGTTCCCAGCAGGCTTGGCCAGCACGCCTGTCTCCACCACCCCTTATCTCAAAAGTGAAGGGGTTGGAGTAGATGATGTGCGGATTCTGTTTTGGTGTTGGTGTCCCTCAATTCACTTAGAGACAGATATACCTTATAGGACAGGTGCATAGACTTTGGAACTAGCGCTAGAAGGCATGACTTGAATCCTGGCTCCATCACTAGCTGTCTGTGTGACTTGGTAAAAGTAAGTCACTCAGCTTCTTCTGCCTCTATTCCCTCATCTATACAACGGGGACAGTTCCGACCTCACAACATTGTTGGGGCAATAAAATGGGTTAAGTTTAGTGAAACACTTGGAAGAGTGTCTGACACATGATAAGCGTTTCTTAAATGTTTGCTAAATAAATAGGTGTTACCGTTAAGTTGGGGGAGGAGGGAGTGGGTACCATATTGGATGGCTTGCTCCTGGAAGGTGCATAGCTCGTAGCACGTATAGGGGTTCACAGCTGTTTCTTCCTTTCTCCCATCCAAGTACTAACCAAGCCTGACCCTGCTTGGCTTCTGAGACAGACGAAATTGACGGGCGTGTTCAGAGTGGTATGGCCATAGACAGTGTTTCTTGCTTTCTGACGATGGCTGAGATTCCACAGGGCGAGTCAGTGCTATTAGTCTGCACAGCCAACTCCTTCCCAGAAAATATCACGACAGCAACTACTTGGAGGCTTTCAAAGAGCCTGATTCCTACATTATTCTATGGGCTCATTTCTCGACCCTGAGAGGCACTTGGTTTTTATCTTCCCTAGCTCACAAGTAGAAGCCAGAGGCTCACAGAGGTGTACAACCTGGAGTGCTGGTGCCCGGACCCTAGCATGTCCCGTCTGCCTCTGTAGCACAGATCTAGGGCAAAGGCCTTCTGCCTGCTGGGGGATCCATGCTAAATGTCACCTTGTAGGACACAAAGTGGCTGACACTGGGAGAGAGGACGGACCATGAGCCAGGCCAGGGGACTTGGATGCCTTTAAAAATGGATTTTTACTGATCATACAAACTTACTATGTTTTTAAAACTCATATTTTATTGTTGAGCATTTAAGCTATTTTTAATTTTAAGATATCATTACACATATATTGAACTGATAAAAAATAATTATTTCAGAACTTTAGAAGCAGTTGCATGTATATATTGCTAAAGGCTCCATAAATTCGTTCAATTTTTCAAGAGAAAATCTAATAATATTTAAGAGCCATAAAATTATTTCTACCCTTTGACCTGATAATTCCACTTCTGAGAATATACTCCAAGCAAATAGCCCAAAAGAGAAAAAAGAAAGTTTTATTTAGTTGCCCTTAGAAATTCTATTTATAAAAATTGGAAGCAACCCACATGCCTAGCCATTGGTGTTTGGTTTAAAACTCATGGTGTATTTACATTCTAGAATATGATAGAGCTATTAAAAATGACAAATATGGAAACTATGTCAAGGCATGGATAAGTATGTCCATGTAAAATAATAAGTGGAAAAGGGGCTAAGTAGTGTGTATTCTCTGATGCAACTATGCAAAATATTGGCCTATATTTGTTCCATGAATTGATGAAGATGAAATTCAAGTTGTTATAGATTTTAATTGTTATCAAATGGTTTTGGCTTATAGTAAAAAGAAAATGGATTCTTTTATACTTGCAGATGAACAGAACCAGCTATATAGTTTGCATGGCCTAGTGCAAAATGAAAATGTGGGGATCCTTGTTCAAAAATTAAGAATTTCAAGATGGCAATAGCAGAGCTATAAGCTAAGCATGAGCCCCTCTGAGCATGGGGCCCTGTGCAACTGCTTTGTGTGCCCTGGGAGCTGGCCCTGACTAGAGCTGTCAACCCAATCTGCTCATTTTACCAGTGAGAAGACTGAGATTATGAGCTTTAGCTCTGCTTAGAAAATTTTGAAGCACCAACAATCCCGAGGTTTGCCAAATTTGGAATTTGTGCTGAACATTGGGAGGTCACGGTCTAGAGAGGATGTGGTCAAAGAACTTGGGCCTTGCCGCACCTGCTGGAGAGTCCATTGTACTTCATTCATTCTTCCATCCGTTCATTTATTAAGCATGTGTTCATTTGTCTTTGAGTACTTGGTGCCGTACTCAGTGATGGGGATATAGAGGACAACGACCCAGGAGCTTAGGGTTTAGTTGTAAAGACAGACAAAGAAAATATCTGTTTACAGGGCACTTTGGTAAAAGGCTATGGTAGATTTGGAGGAATGGTTGAGACAGCACAGAAGAGTAGTAGCGGGAGGGGCAGTTCTTCTGGAGCTGACTGACACCTGAGTCTTGAGGAAGGCCTACCTTGATGAAGAAGGTGAAGGGTATTTAGGCAGAAGAATAGCATGTTCTGCAAAGCCCAAGTGAGGACAGTGTGTCTGGGGATCTGCAAGCAATGGCTTTTTGGAGCAATATCATGTGATCAGTTAGTGTGGAGACAAACCAACCAAAGCTCCAAAGTTTTTGCCTGAAAAAACGCTCCTAAGCTAGGTATTTCCCATTCTGTATTTATTTAGCTGACCTTGTTACTTTGCAGCTCATTGTTTCAGCCTACAGAATCTTTTAAGATGGACTCTGACAACTCTTCTGGCTTCATGTCCTCTCAGATTTGATCAACATGCTGTCCGTGTCCTCATCCAAACAGTCAGTGGGAATGCTGATCAGGACAGGGCCAGTGCTGGAGGCCATAGCAGCCTCCTGGCTGTCCATTTCAAACTTCTCTAAGTTGTCCACAGGACTTTGTGAGAGGCTCTGCTGAAAGCCTTCCTGACATCAGAACATACTGAGTTTTCTGGTTCATCACACAAGAATCTTGGTAGTTGGGCAGTGTTGTTTTCAGAGATCCCACTTGGTTTCTAGTGGATGCTTCTTACTGTTCTAAAAGCTCACACACATAATAGCTGAGGACATGAACTAGAGATTATCCACAGTGAGTTTAGAAATAGGAAATAGAGCATCCTCTCTTCCTTCCCTCAACCATCCACCACACACCGTCCTGGCCACATGCTAGTCCTTGGCCCAAATTTCAGTGCTACCAGATTCCCCGAGTGTAGGAAGCCCCTGGGGTCCCCAGGACTCAGTCATGACCTTGACCACTGACTTTCATGTTTGGGCTCATGCAGATGCTCAGGGAAGCTGGAACCAGCCAATGACCACAGTACTGTTCTATTTATCTTCTTCTGGAGTCTTTACGTATTGTTCTTTACATACCCCTCTGAGTTTGTGCTTGCTACTATTTTAAAAAGTATTAGCTGGTTGTACAAAATAATATTTGATTGAAAAAAATTACCCAATTCATATTACCCAACAAGACTCATTATTAAAATCTGTGCTAGCCATTTTGGTCCTGTCTCTCTGCAACTGTACGTAGAGAGAAGTAGATGGATGGGCACATAGAGAGATAGGAAAACAATTTTAGCAAGATGAAATCATACCATATGTGGCATTATTACTAATAAATTAAATTTAACTAAAATTTTTAGTAGGACAATAAGATACTTAAGAAATTGACATGGAAAGAATTTCTGAGCATCAGGTAAATGTTTTTTCACCATAAGAAATATTAGTTCCTAAAACAGCCTTCCAAGTTAAGAGAAAATATTATAAATAATAAGAGGATAGAATAAGTTCTAAGTGAAATTGCAATTTTAGACACTCTTTAATGACTTTGTTATGAAAGATGAATAAATTAGCATATTTCTCTTTTCTCCTCTACCCTCCCACAAGACATTTATTAAATATATTACTTTCACATTGTCCAAAGTAATAACATTTACTTTTTGTTCTATAACTGTCATTTCTAATTGTTTCATCTACGGGCTGTGGAAAACTGTGGAATGCTCACTGCTAGTTGTTGGTTTTTTAAACCACCAATTTACTCTTTGAATTATTTTGATGCAATATTTGGTTGGCTAGATTTATTTTCAGATGGTTTTTTTCTAGGAGGGCTCCTTATTTTACATGCATGATGATATTTGTCCACTAGCTTTGCACTTGAAAGTGATATGTCTGGGTATCTTAAGTTATGCTTTTCTTCTCTTGGGAGTGTTGTAGGCATTATTTTCCTGTCTTCGAGACTGTTGCTAAGGAGAAGTCTGAGGCCTTTCCTCCTGGACAGCTAACAGAAAAGTTAACATGACCAAAGTGCAACTCCCCCAAACTGTTCCTCCAACGGCGTTTCCCAAAACGAGAAACAGTACCACTGCTCATCCAGTCGTCCAGGCCAAGCCCTTAGACTTGTCCTTTCTCTTGTGCCTCACTTTCAGCCCTTCAGCAAGAAGGGTGGCTCTGCCTTCGAATCATACCCGGATTCCGACCATTTCACATCCCCTCCGCTGACTCCATCCCGGTGTACATCATCACACTTGGTCCCTGCACTACTCTGATTACCTCCTGACTTCTTGCTTCCGTCTTATCTCATCCCATCCAGTCCTACAGATTATTCATACTATATCCAGTTATTCTTTTAAAATCAAATCATGCCCCTTCCCTGGTCTCAGCCCTCCAATGTTTTTTCATTGCATTTAGTATCTATAGCCTATAAGCCTTTACAAGACCTTGCCCAGATGACCTCCCTGCATCATTTCTACCACTTGCTTACTCCTTCACTCACTCACCGCGTTCTAGCCACAACCTTCTTGCTGTTCCTTGAACCATTATGTAGAACCCACCTCAGGATCTTTCCACGTGCTCTTTTTTCTTTCTGGAATGCTCTACCTCCCAGGTATCCTTATGGCTTCCTCTTCATTTCCTTCAGATCTACATTCAAAAGTGTCCTCATCAGGTTGAGCTTTTCTGACAACCTGTATAAAATAAAATCCCTTTACCATTCTTTAACCCCAAATCCCGATTTATCATTCTTTATAACTCATACCTCTAGCTGACATTATATGCTTTTTATTGACTGTCCGGTTGCCAGAATGAAAGCTCCATGTTTATTTATCACTTCATCTCCAGCACCTAAAACCGTGCCTGGCACATTGTAGATGCTCAATATGTATTGATCAAATTAATGAATTAACTAACAAATTAGTACTTTTTACATTATATGTAATTTTTTCCCTAATGCTCATGTGATTCTTTCCTTATCCTAGAAGTTCAATAATTTTAGCAACATTTTGATATAATTGTTCTTCATAGATTTTTATTTCCCTAAATAACTATATCTTTTTGATATGCAGATTTTTTTGGAAAGTTTTCTTTTATTAAATCTTTGAATACTTCATCTATTCTACTATCTTTTCCCTTCTCCACAAACAGCAATGATATTCACTTTGGATCTTCTTTGTCATTGGTATTCTTACTGTTCTGTACAATAATTTTATATCTTTATTCTTTTCCTTATTGTTTTGTAATTGCCTCTATCCTGTCTCCCATGTTGTTGACAGCATTTTAGTTATATGCATTCTATTTTTTATTCTTTTATTGAGACTTTTACGCCTGTGATATTTTTATTTTTCTTTCATGTCTTTCCTGAGCTCTGCCAGCTTATTTTTTCTTTTATAATAATTTTTTTCTTTTTAAAGATTTGACTTATAATCTCTTATTTGTTTTTTAAAAGCATTTCAATTGATTTAGTTTTCTAAATTTATATGTAGTAAAACTCACTCTTTGTGATATACAGTTATATGAAATTTGGCAAATGCATAGAATATATACCCACCACCATAATCAAGGTACAGAATAGTTTCATCACCCTAACAATTTCCTTGTGTTTTCTTTTTGTAGTCAATTCCTCCCCCACTCTCAACTCTAACCCCCGGAAACCACTGATCTGTTCCTCATAATGTTGCCTTTTGAAAAAAAAAAACCATATAAATAAAAAGATACATAGCCTTTTGGGTTGGGCTTCTTTCATTTAGCAAAATGCATTTGTGATTCATCCATGCCATCGTGTGTATACCTATTCTGTTGCATTTTATTGCTGAATGGTACTCTTTTGTTTGGCTATACCAGTTTGTTTATCCTGGAACCGATTGAAGGACATCTGAATTGTTCCCAGTTTTTAATGATTGTAAATAAAGCCGCTATAAACATTCACATAGTGGTTTTGTGTGAACATAAATTTTCATTTCTCGTGGGTAAATATGTAGGAGTAGGATCACTAGGTTATATATTAAGTATATGTTTGGCTTTATAAGAAACTACCAAGCTGTTTCCAAAGCTGCCGTAGCAATTTAAGGCCAGTAATATATGAGAGTTTAATTGTCCCCATTCTCACTAGCACTTGCTATTGTCAGGATTTGTTATTTTAGCCATTTTAACAGTTATGTGGTATCTTTCATTGCGGTTTTAATTTGCATTTCTTTAATGACTAACTGAGCATTTTTTCATGTGCTTATTTTCCATCCAGATATCTTTAGTGAAGTGTCTGTTCAAATATTTCTCCTGTTTTGGGAGTGGGTTGTTTGTTTTCTTAGCATTGAGTTTTGGCAGTTTTTTATATATACTAGATACACGTCCCATGTCAGATATGTGATTTGCAAGTATTTTCTTCCAGTTTGTGATTTGTCTTTTCACTCTCTGAATAGTCTCTTTCACAGAACAAATCTTTTTCATTTTGATGAGTTCAACTTATCACTTTAAAAAATAGATCATGCTTTTGGTGCCATCCCTAAGAGTGCTTTGCCTAATCCAAGATTATAATGATTTTTCTCCCCAGTTTTTTATTTTGGAAGTTTTATAGCTTTATGTTTTACCTTTAGGGCTATGATACATTTTGAATGAATTTTTGCATACAGTGTGAGTGTTCATGAGTGTTCTGAGGGGGTTTGCTTGCGACTGGGGTGGTAACCCAGGGAGAAATGGGGCTTTTTCTAGGGGTCTAAGGAGGGACAGATAGAGAGAAGAAACCAGATCTCCACGCTAAACACTCCAAGGGATATGAGTGGCTCTAACCCTCCCTCTGTTGGATATGACATCCAGGACTGGGACATTGTCTCCAGAAAACCTCAGGGAAGTGAGATCTTGGAAGAGGCGTAAAAAGAGGGTGTCGCAAAGTGTTTGTCCAGGAAAGCAGCTGTAGGTGTGAGAGCTGATGGGGAGCATGATCTGCAATTTTAGAGGAAAAAGATTTTTTACAATAATGGGAAAAATAATAGTGGCTATCTTTTACTGAACAGTTATTCTGTGCCAGGCACTTTATATACATACTTTCTAATCCTTACATGCATCTGGTAAGGGGGAAGTTAACTCTTTCATATAGATGAGAGAACTAAAGCTCAGAGAGGTTAAGGTATCTGCTCAGGGCCACACAGCTATTGATTAGGAGGGCTGGAATCTAATCCAGGCTGGGCACTAAAGCTGATGCTCTGTCTGCTCCAACAAGCTGCCTCCTGCGACTCAGGGCTCAGGGGACACTGCGTGGAGGTGGACAAAGGGCAAGGAGGGAGGAAGGCCGAGGGCTGGTCAAAGACAGACTCTTCTGAGATCAAAGGACAACTGCCTCTTAGACAGGGGTGCTGGCGAATCCATGGAATTGTTCTCCCTGTGATGTTTCATGAAACAGAGTTTATAAGTTCTCACTTACAGAAGAAGTGGAGGCTGAGGACTGGACAAAATGACCCCAGTGGACGCCGAAGGAGAATCTCACTGACGCAGCCCTGAGGTACCATCTGTGCTTGCTGTCCTGGATGTTTCCTTCCCAAACTGACTTGATATTTTTAGGCCAGTCCCAGCTTGGGAAGCCGTCTGGCCAACGAGGTGACCAAAAAACATGTTCCTGCCTGCCAGGTGGATACCTACCTCTCCCCTTGACATCCCAGGTGGGCACAGCTGCCAGAGACCGTGACCCATCATTGGCTGTCTTTCACCCCGAGGGATATCTAGGGGGCCCGGCAGGGGGCAGGAAGTGCCTGTCCTGGGACAGTAGGGCCTAGAGTCTGGGAGCGGTGGTCCTAACACAGGACAACAATTCTGGACCATTCTGCCGTCTGTGTAAAGATTTTCTTCCCTCTGCCAAATATGGGGACTCTCTGGCCTAGGTCACCGAGCTATTCCTGGAAGGCAGGCAGTGTGCCAGTGTTCCAGGCGGGCACTGTTCTCGCTCTGTAAATAAATGCAGTGGAGCCACTGCTGGCACCCCCGGAGACCAGGGGCCCAGTGCGCCTGCAAGCCGGGATCCCAGAGAGGTGGGAGCAGAGCCCTGTGGGCCAGGCAGGCAGGGAGTCTCGAGTCTACCCATGGCGAACCTAGGGGTGGCCCCAGGCAGGGTGCGACCACCCTTGTTCAGCTCTTTGTTAAACACCTGCCATCCCCTGTGAACAGTGATCAAAGGAGGGGTCTCCAGATGCAGCCCTGGCCTGATCTTGGATCCTGAGGGTGAGACAGATGACAGTGTCTGAGTGAGCCTGGCCAGCCCAGGCCTGACTGCAGGGGCAACAGGACAACCCAAGAGGAACTGGAGCCATGTCTACCTCCATAGGTCTCTCCTTAGTCCAGAAAGACAGAAGCTGAGAGTCAAGTCGGTAAACTCAGGGTGAGTCTGAGCAGCATGCATACAGACTTTAGCCCAGCATCTAGAATCTTGGAATGAGAGGCTGCAGTGCTGTGATCAGGGCCAGCCCCAGCCCCCCGAGTAGCCGGGCGAGTTACGGAAATACTCTGAGCCTCAACGTCCTCAGCTGTAAAGTTTCAAGGTTGTTGGGAGAAGTGGTTGGCACAGGAGAAGTGCTTAGCCTAGTGTCTGGCACCCAGTAAGCACTCAACAATTGTAGCAATGATCATCTTCGTCATCATCATTGTCATCATTATTTGATACTTTTATTAGTGCATTTGGAGCCAAAGCACTTTGGTTTGAGACCACGTCCAATATTTAGTTATTATGTGACCCTGGTGAAGTTCTTTGACCATTAAGAGGCTCAGTTTCCTAATCTCTACAACGAGGCCGATCACGGTCATTCTTTTCAGAACATTGCTGAGGTAAGGAAATATTTACCACCCGGCACAGAGTGGCTCCAAACACATTTAATTAGAACAAGAAGACTCATACAGTGTAAGAAGATAAGTTTAGGATCTTTCCTACAAAGAAGTGCAGTTTTATGTGGCAGGGAGTTACTTCATGGGATTTGTCACCTGAGGTGATGTGGACTAGTCCCTTAGTCAGGAGTATTTCAGCTGCAGGTGAGTAAATCCAGCCAAACTGGCTTGAGAAACTGGGGAAGCTGGCTGGGCTTCAGGCACAGCTAGGTCCAGACATTTCAGCGATGGCGGCGGTGCACTGTCTCTGCGTCTCGGGCTCTCTTTTCCATTGTGTGACTTCTTTCTCAGGCAGGCTTTCTCCTCATGGTGGCAAAGCCAGCCACTGTCAGCACCCAGCTTGCAACATTTCACAGCTCGCGTCAGAGAAAAGAGTAACGCCATCTCTCCCTGGGCATGCACCTCCTCTCTTAAAAGGACTGTTTGGGTTATATGGCCGCCCTCCACCACTGACCAGATTGGATCTGGGTCACATACCCAGCCCTGTGGCAGGGGCTGCGGGCCCTTTGACTGACAGCCCCACTGGAATCAATGCAGGGAACCGTTCCCATAAAACAAAGATGTGAGCAGTTACCAGAAGAAGGGAGAAGGCTCGCTGGGCAGGCAAATTGCAATAGCTGTTGACTAGAGTTAAAAATATGCTCTAAGTAAATCCCTGGTTGACCTAATGCATCATCTTAATGGCCTGTTAGGGGGAGTGGGATGCTTACAAGATTTCATTCCGTGGGTCACTCAGTGCCCTGGCAGGGAAGGATTCATGGCCTGGGTCCCTATTGGACTGTTTTATCCTTTGCACATGGCCAGTCTCCAGCTTGTCTCTGGACCACACCCACAGCCTCACCCCTGCCTTCAAGGCAGTCTTGGAGGCCAGACTTGTCCCCTCGTGCCAAGGTGGTCCAGGCAGCATGAATGTCTGAGGGCTGAAAATTCATTGCTTGCTTCAATGAGTGCTGGGAAGGGATAGCATGCAACATGGATGACCCTGAAAAGGACCCTGAACTTGGAATCTGAAGCCCAGGGTCTGATGCCAGCCTCGCTCCCTCCTATCCACGTGACCCTGGACACGCCACTGTCCTCGGCATCCTCCTCCACCAAATGAGGGGCCGGGCTAGATGGTCTCTGACGTCTCTTCAGTGCTGACATTCTGGGACTCTGTGAATGTTATTAAATTCATGAATCGGCTTCTTTGCCTGGAACAAGTCAGCTTAAAATACATGCAAATTGCACTAAGTATAGCTGTTCCCTCGCTGAGGAGGCAGCTTGGCATATTTACATAGTTCGAAATTGGCTGCTGCATGCCCAGGGTGGGGGAGCAGCGACAGACTCTGGGGCTGTGCTGGCAGCAGCCACCTCTAGTGCAAGTAGGGTCCCAGACCTTTCCCAGCCTGGAGTCCTGACGCCCGTTGTTGGCAGGGAGGGGGAAGGGAGCTGTTCTGTACTAGAGCCCAGCTGTGCCAGGACCCATTCTGGGTGCTCACTCTCTGTTAGCTTATTCAGTCATCACAGTAGTCCTTGGAGCAAAATACTTGTTGTCTTTTAACCAGTGAGAAAACCAAGGGGCTGTAAGCTGCCCAAGGCCACACAGCTAGTGAATGTTGAGGTTAGGCTGACTCTGAAGTTCATGGTCCCTCTGTCACTAGGCCAGCAGTTTCCTCCTCACCCCAGGCTCTGACAGATCCACTGCTCTTTGGCCATGCTCTTGTTGGCCAACACCGAGAGTCTTCGTTCATTTGGCAAGTACATGGTGAGCGCCCATGGTGTGTTAGGCTCTGCTCTAGGGCTGCTACGGTAATCAAGACAGATGCTGTCTTGGTCTTCTTGGAGCTTACGTTCTAGTGGCTGAGTCAGAAAACAAGCAGGTGAATAAATAAATGAAACGAATTACAGATTGTGATAAAAGCTCCAAAGAAAACAAAGAGTATAGATGCCAGGAACACTGAGCCTCCCTCAGATGGGAGCTATTTACGAAAGACCTGCCTGGGATGGCGACATCTAAGCTGAGAACGGAAGCTGTCAGTGAAGACGGTGGAGCAGCAGCTCTGGGTCCCCGTCTCAGCGCTTCGTGGCTGTATCACCGTGAGCAAGTCACTCATTCTTTCTGAGCTTCAGTCCCTTCATCTGTGAGATGGAGGCAGCGATATCTCCCTTGAGAGGGTGGTGAGAGGATTGTAAACAGTGTATACAAAGCACCCATTGCAATGGCCGGCAGGTAAAAAACGTCGATTGTTTTTGTTATCGTCGCTGTACTTTCTGATCTGGGCCTGGGGCCTACGTTACTTTTGGCAATGAGGCCGTATGATTGATCAAATCCCTCCGTGGCTAACCCCAAAGACCACCCAGCCCTGCAGAGCAGATGCAGGTACCAGGCCAGGAATCAGGGTGCTGGCTCCAATCCTGGCTCTGCTGCCTGCTGCTCAGTGACCTTGGCAGATTGGGGAACACGTGGGGATCTCAGGGATTCCCCGCTAGTTGGCAATTCCTGTCTCTCAGGGTGGCTGTAACACATGAGGGTATAAAAATGCTTTGCATGGCTCTGCTTACATCCAGTTCTCCACCCAACCAGCTGCTTGACCTCAGCAAGTCTCTTTGCTTCTCGGCCCCAGTTTCCTCATCTGCCAAAGGGGAATGACAATGCTCACTTCTCCATCATCGTGAGGCCCAGGTGAGATTTAGGATGTGGGAATACCCCAAGTGCTGCGAAGTGGGATGGCAGTGAAGTTCACTGTTCCTGGGCCAGAGGTGGCCCTCATCCCCACTCCTGCCAGTGGCGGAGGAAAGAAGGACCAGAGCTGCTTGTTTTCCCTGAGAACCCGAGGGGAACACCGGGGCCCAGGGAAAGACACGCTGGCCATGACTGTGATTGGAGCTACTCCTGAGGTGAGGGCAGGGACCATGTCTCATGAGCCGCTTCCCCAAATGACTCTTGCTGAAGTCAGTGTCTGGATCACTCATCCTGAGGACTCAGGTTTGTACCCGTGTCTGTAGAACAGGAAGGAACAGAGGGAGACTTGCTGTGCACCAGCAAACGCTCGCACCAATGCTTTCTAGATAGGATGGCTCAGCTTCCGAGAAGTTAAGTAACTGGCTCAGGATCACACAGCTCATACATGAATTTTGCCCTGGGTCTGATTGATTCCCAAAGGTGGATCCCAGTTTTGTGAGCCTGAAGCTTATACATTTTTTTTTGGAGGGGAGCTATTTAAGAAACATTTTATAAGTGTACAATATTTGGTTTGTGAACGTAAATGTTTTTTTAGAATGAGAAAAGCAGAGGCCTTGGAAGGGCCCATGCGAGGAGGGTCCTTGAAGCGCCTCCATAAACCGTCCACGGAAAATAGCACAACCATACTGTTTTTCGCAGAAATCTCTAAGGATCAATAGTTCAGGCCTGTTGGAAATCACATAGTCTGTCTCAGCCCTTCATTTTCCAAGAGGAGGAACTGAGGCACCTCATTTGGGACTATGCGACTCTCACGCCTGAAACCCCCACCATGGGAGCCTGACGTGTCATGGAGGAAACATGGCTCACGAAATCAGATATATCTGGGTCCAAGGCTCCGTACAGTACTTTCTAACCGGATGAAACCTCTTTGAGCCTGTTTCTCCATCTGTTGAAAGAGGATAAGGACACTTATCTTGAGGGCCGTGCCGGTATTGAACCTCCGGTTCACGTGAGATGCTGTGTATGAAAGTGTGGTATGAAGAGGTAGGGCGCGCAGCCCTTGCCAGTACTCCCGGCGCTTTAGGAGGCTGAGGGGGGAGGATCACTTGAGCTGAGGAATTAGAGACCAGCCCAGGCAACATAGTAAGACCCTGTCACTACAAAAAATAAAAAATAAAATCAGCTAGGCATGGTGGCATGCACCTGTAGTCCCAGCTACTCGGGGGGCTGAGGCAGGAGGATCGCTTGAGCCCAGGAGTTTGAGGTTGCTGTGAGCCAGGCTGATGCCACGGCACTCTAGCCCAGGCAAGAGAGTGAGACTCTGTCTCAAAAAAACAAAAACCAAAAACCAAAAACCAGGTAAAGGACCAGGGCACATTATAACTGCAATGTAAGAGTACCCTGGAGCAAGGAGCACTGTAACTCCTCCGTGGGGCGGGTGGGTAGTACTGGCTCCGTACCCAGCGTGCTCTATCAGCAAGCTGAATGGAGATCAGCCTGGGGAGGGGACTTGCACGTCTCCCCAAGGAGGAGAGGAGATGAGATCAAGGAGAGGAGAGCAAGGAAGGCTAAAGGGAACTGCTGAGAGGTGGGGTGGTGGGGGGATGTTGCTCCATGCGGCTACTGAGACTGGGAGAAGCACCGGGTAAGGGGGGAGGTCACATGGCTCTGCTGATAGATGATGGATCATGGAGATAGTGCTGGACTGGGAGTCCAGTCACCTGGGCTCTTGCTTTATCACCCACTTACTCTGTGCTCTTGAACAAGTCCCTTTCCATTTCTGGCCTCAGTCTTCTCATCTGTATAATGAGTCAGATGATCTCCAAGTTCCCTGCCTGCTCCTGACGTTCTGTTTCCGCACAGCTGAGCCAGCTCACCTAAGCTCCAAGAGCAGTTTTACAATGGGATAGACATGACGACTGTGAGTTATCTTTGGGAGAGTCCTGGGGGAGGCAGTCGCAAGCCTGGTGGGGAGACTTTGGCTGGAAACTCAGTATGACATCCATCCCTGGGCGGGCCCTATAGACTGAGTGTGGCCCCATTTTAGAGCTGCGGAGAGATGCTGTGTCCCAGTAAGCTCACTTGGAGAATAGCGAGGGGCAGCTCAGGGAGGAACCCGACGCAGGCACCTTATCAGGCAGACTGGAGCCATCAATCCCTTCCTCTCCCGGTCTGATCCTTGGGGGAAGAGCTGAGCTTCTGCACTTTGCAGGTTCCACCTCCCCGAGGTCCCTGAGCAGTGTTTAAAACTATCATGTTGTATTGCTCCAGGTGTCCTGGGGGAGCCTGGGCACCTGGGAATGCAGCCTTCCCTGGGGTGCCCACTGTGTTCCCTAGTTTGACTAGTAGGCATCTACTCAAGTTTCCGGATCAGTGCTCAGAGTGCCCCCACCCCAACACTGCAGCTCCGTCAGCTCCCCGAGTCAGGTCTACTATTCACGGTCTGTCCTCTTTCCCAGGGGCCCTAGATGGTCAAGTGCCAGCAGGCTCAGTGCCCCAAGTCCCATGCCTAGGTCTGGTCTGTCCTGGACCCTTTTCATGCTCCCGGTGGCTAGTGGCAGGGCCAGCCAGGCCTGTTGGATGGGACCCAGGGCTCAGCGTGTGAGGCTAACTCCCTCTGACAAGCCCAGGAGTAACGCCCCAGGGGCTGGCCAAGCTGAAGCCCAGGGGCACTCCTGCTGGCAGGGCAGTTGGTCGGATTGATCTCATAATTAAATCAGGGCCAGGCCTGGCTGACCGTCTGGGCTCCGACCCTGCTTGGCCTCTGGCCCTTGGCTCCCAAGATGGGCCAGCATTTGCCTCTGAGAAGGCAAAAGGTTTATGGTTGGGTGAGGGTGGACAGCGTGGCATCTCATGCAAGGGGCTATCTTGATTCAGTCTGTGGCTAAGAAAAGCCCCCTTCTCAGTGCTCAGAGCTCAGTTGTCCATCGTTAGGACGGTGGGGAGGCTAGAAGGTGAGAATTCTTAGATGGACATCTTGGGTAGGTAAGCACTTGATCAGCCCCTTCCACGAATCTCTCCATCACGAGAAAGGGTAGTTCCATTATACCAGGTGCTCAGGTCAAAACCTTGGATTCATCCTGGATGACTTTGTTTTTCTTACACCGAATATACAGTCCTCCAGCAAATCCTGTGGGCTCCCCCTTCGGTGTATATCCAGAGTCCAGCTGCTTCTCATCAACGCTCTGCCGCTCCCCACGGCAGCCGCCATGCTCATTGGCCACGTGATTGTAATGGCCTTCTCGCTGGTGCCCAGACTCCGTCCTTGCCCCCTACAGTCTGTTCGAAACACAGCAGCTGGGGTGATCTGAGAACAGTAAGTCCAATCAAGTGTCTCCTCTGCTGAAAAGCCTCCCATGGCTTCCCACCTCACCCGCAGTCCAGTCCAGAGTCCTTTCCGTAACCTGTAAGGTCCTGCAAGGTGTGCGAGTCCTCTCCCCAACCTTTCTGGCTTCATGTTCTACTGCCTTCTACCTTGCTCATTCTGCTCCGGCTCACCGGCCTCAATGCACACCCTCTCTCGCCTCGCCTTGAGGACTCGGCCCTTGCACTCCCTGAGCAAGGAATGGTCTTCCCACATAAATCTGCATGGCCACTCCCTGACTTCCTGAAGGTCTCTGCCTAGATGTCAACTTGTCCAAGAGACCTTCCCTGCCCACCTTGCATAAAAGCGTACCCCCACCATCACTCTCCAACTCCCTGTCTTGCTTTATTTTTCTTAATAGTATTTTCTTCCTCACTCATCCCCTACTAGAATGTCAAGTCTGTGAGAACAGGAGCTCTGACTGTTTTGTTTACTAATATGTAGTCCCAGACTAGCATGGATAGGGATACATTTCTTTTCATTCTCCATAGAATCGAGTGAGGTGCTGGAATGTGATAGGGGTTTAAATCATGCCGCCTGAACTTAGCACACCTCTCCCTTGCCAAATGCTGTGACCCTTGACTTCTTTTGAAGAAGAGCATGGTGCATCAGCTTGATTGGCAGTTAGCAGACTAGCATTCTAGTTACCAATTTACTGTGTGGCCTGAAGCAAGATGCTGTCCCTCTCTGGGCCTCAATCTTCTCACCTATGAAGTCAAGCAATTAGCTCAGCTGATCTCCAAGACCCTTTCCAGATTGGACAGTCCAGGATTCTATTGCTCTCAACCTCCCCACCCCTTACCTTATTCTTGGGAGGCAGCTGTAGCAGAAGGAAGCACAGACCAGGTGACAATAGACCTGAGTTCTCTTCTTTGTTTCCAGCTGTGTGTTCTTGGCAAGTTACCATTCTCTCCGTGCCTGGGTTTCCTTGTCTGTAAGCAGAGGATAATAATGCCTGCCCAGACAGCTGCCACCTAAGTATATTGTGAGGACCAGTGGATGAGAAACTGCTTTGGAGACTGGGTCATGAGGAAGAGGGAGAGTTAGCAGACGGGCTTTGGAGCCAGATGGCCTGGGTTCAAATCCTGGCTTCGGAAGTTAAGTAAGCCTTCCCAGCAAGTTATGTATGTCTCTCTATGCCTCAGTTCCATGTATAACATGGGGATAATTAGTGCCTAACACATAGGATGGTTGTAAGGATTAAATGAGTTAATGTATGTAAAGTGCTTAGAACATGGCCTGGCACAGAGTTTGTGCAATATAAGCATTTGCTTGTGTTATTCATTCATAGACTCATTCATTTATTCTGCAACCATTTATTAAGAGCCTATTTATGTGCTACTCCTGGATTGAGGTTCATTTCCTCCCCTTCCCCAATTAATTTTTCCGACACTTTTCCCTTCTGAGGGAAGGAGTGGACTCACTGTGCAAGGTTTTTGACACAAGGATGACATTTTATTTACCTCTGCTCCCCACTGCCTAGCCAAGTGCCAGGCTCACATCGGTGCTCCGCAAATGTTCATCGAGTGAATTAATGAGCTTACCAACAGTGCCGAGTCCTCAGCACTTGGCAGCATTTGTTTAATACTGATTACCTTTCAGCTCCTCAAGAGGTGTTTTATGTGAGGTCCTTCCCCCACAACAGCTCCATGAGGTGGATGGTATCACCCCATTTTGTAGGAAGTTGGGATTCGGTGAACTCAGTTACCCAGACAGAAGGCCAGAGCTGGGATCCCAATGCAGACCTGCGCCCAGAGCTGGGGCGCTTTGCTTCATGGGCACCAGAGCGAAAGGTACCATTTATGGGGCACTTACTTGGTGCCAGGCACTGTGTCAAGTAACTTCCAACCCACCCTCTGTCTTCTCGGCTGCCCTGTGAAGAGCGTGTGTCCCTGCCTGGCTCCTTTGCTTATAAAGGCGGAGGCTGGGTCAGGCTGCAGAGGGAGGGGGAAAGTAGCCCTGAGGGTAATCCCTTTGCCTACTTCCCTGACCCCAGAAGTTCAAAGTGAAGAGAGGGGCTGGGGAAGGGGTTCAGAGCCCCCAGGCTTCTCCCCTTTCTCACTCTCAGGAGCTGAGGCCCAAGGGAAGACAGCTTTCTCAGGAACTTTTAATAGAGCGATGGCTCATTCACACCTTGCAGCCTCGTGAATCCCATTGACAAAAATACCTAAGGGGGGTGATCCTATTCCCTGGCACCTCATAATCCCTAGACTTCCTGATCTTCCCCAAGGTGCCTCATTCCTGTGTTTCCTTGGAGGATCCCAGAGATCAGAGGTTGGGGACACAGCTGGAGTTCTTGGTGACTTTCATTGCAGTGTCTGTCACAGTGAGACCCAGCTGAGTGCTGACCCTCCCAGGGTGGTGGCTGTGGTTTCATACCAAGGGCTTCCATGGTGCGTTAGGGTGGGCTCTCCAGAGGGAGAGAACTAATAGGATGTGCATGAGAGAGAATTTATTAGGGGGATTGGCTCACGTGATCACTAAGGTGAAGTCCCAAGATAGGCTGTGTGCAAGCTGGAGAGCAGAGAGGCTGGTCGTGTGGCTCCCGGAGAGGCCAGTAGCCTGGCTCAGTCCATGTCCAAAGCGTGGCCCCCAGTTTGAGGCTAAAAGCCTGAAAGCCAAGAGGCCATGGGTATAAGGCCTAGAGTCCAAAAACTTCAAAGGCTTGGAGTCTGATGTCTGAGGGCAGGAGGAGAAAAAGACAGCCTGTTCCAGCAGGGAGAAAGAGTGTGCGAGGAAGCCACGCAAGCTTAGTGTCCCCCTTCTTCTGCCTGCTTTGTCCTAGCCACACCCTCAGCCCACTGGATGGTGCCACCCACATTAAGAGTGGGTCTTCCTCTCTCAGTCCACTGACACTCGTCACTGTCCTCTGGAAACACCCTCAACAGCAGTGCTTCGCTAGTCATCTAGGCGACCCTCCACCCAGTCAAGCTGACACCTAATGTTACCCATCACAGATGGCTTCGAGCTGTCTTGATTCCGAATCGTAGTTTTGCCTCTCATTAGCTGTGTGAGTATGGCAATTACTTTGCTTCTCTGAGCCTCGATTTTCTCATCCAAAAACTGAGATAGTGACAATGGTCTCACAGAGTCGTTGCGAGAGTTAAATGACACGCAGGCAAACTGCGCAGTGTGATGCCTGCACGTGGCTGGTGTTCCTTATGTCTTAGCTGAGTTTGAATCACTGTTCCAGCATATTTACTGGATACCTACTTTGTACAAGGAAACCTCTCTTACTCTTGATTTGGTAGCTTTCAAGGTTCAAGGACCCAGGGTCAGACAAAGAATGATGAAAGTAGGTCCCAGGACTTTGTGCATATTGGTCTGACTGTGCTCGTGTGTGTTTTCCCTGAGGTGTGTCTATCCACCTGAACTCTTGGCAGGAGGAGGAGGAGAGCTCCATTCAGCCACAGCCATCGTCTGAAGCACTGTGGGTGGGAGAGGCACCCGGAGCTGGGGGAGCAGGGGGAGGGGGAGGGGAAAGTGTTGCTGGAAGGTCTGGTCCCACCTGGAGCAAGGATGCTGGGCATGCCACAGTCCGCATGGATGGGCTGTGGAAAGGGTAGGCAAGGTGCCTGTTACCTGCTGCCTTGGACACTTGGGTGCCTGGGGGCTGAAATGGAGTGTTGGTGCCAGGAACAGGGCGGGGCTCAGCTGGGATCCCCCAGCATTTGGTAGGAGGCCACTCACTTAACACCCCTGGGATGAGGCTTAGAACAGTGGCACTCTGGCCAGGCCCCCTGCCTGATCCGGCTTCCTCTGCCACCAGGGGAGTGAGATGATTCTTCCCCGGGTTGGTGCCTTTCTCTATGCCCCAGGTCTCTGATGCCATTTCCCAGGGCTCAACAAGATGGGGCTTAGAGCCAAGACTGAAGCCTTCGCCATCCTAGCTCACTAAGGCTAGGGGTGGCTATTTTGGTTGTATCAAGGCTCCTTAGGGAAAATGAGGTTTTCTTGTTTGTCTTCTTTTAAGACTTATCTATGTGCCCTCAAACTCATGAAGGTGGTGGTGGCAGAAGGACTAACATCTATTGATTATAATACTCGTTAAGAGTATGGGCTTTGGCCTCACAAAGGCTCTGCCAGTTATTTAGCTGCATGACCTTGGGCTACCTATGTAACCTCTCTGAGGTTCAGTTTTCTAATATGCAAAATATAGACAATAACACCCACTCCATAAGACTGTCGTGATAACTAAATGAGACAATGCATGTCAAGCTTTGCAAAGCTTCTGGCACTAAGCCCTTGACACATGCAGGGTACTTTGTGTAAATATAGATATTATAGATATAAATGGTTTTTTTTACGTTCATGCTGACTCTGTGAGGTAGGTATTTTAATCTCAAGTTGAGACAGAAAAACAGAAGTTTAGAAATGTTAACTCCCTTGTTAAGATCACATAGGCAATATATTATACAGCAGAGTCAGAAATGGAACCCAGCCTCGACTCCAAGGCCTGGCATTTACTAAGGCAACAAGTCTGCCTTCCTTAGAATTTGGGAAGCCTGTAGGAAACCTTTGGAGCTCTAGTCCTTGGGATATGGAGGGGATTTGTCCCTAGGGCTGATATGGGTTTGGGCAGGCTCTGGAGGGCAACTTGTCTGGGACCTGTGGGACAAGGCATTAGGAGATGTATGGCACCTTGACCATGGGCCATTTAACCCAGGTGACTCAGGTCAGCTGCACCTGAGGCCCATCTGATTCCAGAAGTGGAGATTGGAAGTCTCTTGTAGAGCCAGTGAAAGATACAGGGGAAAAGGGATACAAGAACATGGCTATAGCTCTGCTGTCCCAACGACATGGACATCTTGACCACCACTGTGACTACGTGAGCCCTGGCTGATGTTCAGGTTGGAACAGGTACAAGGCCAAAGAGCCTTGATCTTTTCTTGATAAGCCAATGATTTGTGAGCGTGTTGTTTCCTGACCTAAATGTGTGTGGTGGGGAGGAGGGGAGGTGGCCTAAAGGAACAAAAAAGAGAGGATAATGAGAGCTGACAGTCAGATTGAGAAATGCCCCAGTCCACGGATCAAAAGATGCAGACTTGCCTCATTTGCATATCATTTAAATAGCATTAATTTCATGTCAAAATATGTGGTCTTTCTTTGTCTGCTGTGTTAAACCACCCTGGGGAGATTTCAGGTCCAGATTCTAGGGCCTGAGACCCAGGCGCAGCTACTGCACAAGGGACAGATTAATGGAAAGAGGAGTCTTGGGGCAGGAGGTGGGTCTAGCTCTGTGTCAGCCACTAACTCATTGAGAGTGAATTTCTGTCTTCCCCTCTTAGCTGGAAGACCCACAAGGGCAGAGGATCCTAAGCATTGGGCACAAAAATATTTTTTGAATAAATGAATTCTTTTTGAATAAATGAAAATGACTCTGGGCAAATTACTTTCCCTTCCTGGACACTGGGGAGAAGGTGAGGGGTCTAAGTTTGACCAATAGTTTTAATTTGGAGGGCTATGGATAACTGTGAACATTCCTTACAGAAAAATGACCACACCACAACATGTCATACACAATTTCAGGAGGTTTCTAGACCCTCTGGAATTAATCTTTGTACACCTTGGCCCATGTTAGGACCAGAAAAGGTTGAAAATACTGCAACTTTTACATCTCAGATATCCTGCCCCATGTGGATTTTTAGGGTATGGGAATCGAAGAGAGAGGACACATTCACATGTTTCTATTAGGCTCCTACTATGCATCAGGCGATCATTTAATCTTCACGGGATAAGGTAGGCAACGTGATTCTCTTTATAGAAATGAGGAAACTGAGGCTCAAAGAGAGTCTGCCCCAGGGTCACAGAGCTGGTGAGTAACAGAGCTGGGATTCGACCCAAGCCTGTGGCTCTAGAGCCATTCTCTTTCTCCAACGTTAATATTGTTTCTCAGTTGTACCAATACAGCTTTGCTCCTCCTGCCCACCACATGAGCCCCTGGACTAGGAGGGATCTCCTGCTTGCATGCCACCCCATCAAGCACCACTCTTGATTGGGAAATACTGGCCCAGGGTTTGGGACTTTGTGGTGAAGAGTGTACAGGGAAGATGTCCCAGGCCAGGCGGGCAAGCGTTCAGTGTGCATAAAGGACATGGGTGGTCTACACTTGAACTAGCTGAGCTCCCACAAAGTGGAGAGAAGAATGAGGACCTTGCGAGGCATAGTGGTGGATGTCTGTAGCCCCAGCTATTCAGAAAACTGAGGCTGGAGGATCACTTGAGCCCAGGAGTTCAAACCCAGTCTGGGCAACATAGCAAGACCCCAACTTTAAAGAAAAAGAATGAGGACTTTGATGTTGTAGCTTCCACATATCCCTACTCCCTTCCCCTCCCTTTTCCCCTCACTTTTACCTAACAAGATCTCGCCCTATTTGCCTAACAAGATCTAAACAGTCAGGGACAGACAAAACTCTCCCCAGCTCTCACACCTCAGCTCCTTGAAGGCAAGAGTTTCATGCCCAGAGGAGAAATGAGCAGGAAGGACCAGGCCTGGGAGCCCATCTCAGTTTCCCATTTCTTTGGAGCAAGAAGCCCTGGCCCCATTCGTCAGCTTGGGGCCACTCTGCAGAGGCATAGAGCTCTTTAGGGAGTTCACTGTTCCCACCCCATGCCGGAGGAAATGCCCAGCTACGGCTACAGGTGAAGGACCTGCAACAGCTGTTGTCCCAGATGTCTCTTGTCTTTTTACCACCCTATCCCTTGTCACCTCTGTGCCCAATGCCCAGAAACATACCCTTCTGAAGGTGAGATCATGGTGGGGAGACCAGCTGTTTTGGTTGGTCAGTTTCCTAGGGGCAGAGCATGGCAGATGGTGAAGACCTTTGATAAGAGGCTTGGGTGGGGGCAGGGGTGAGGGTGGGCAGGGGTGGGCAGGGGTGGAATGTGCCTGTGGCAGCTGAGGGCAAGGACTTCCCCGTGGTCACACTCCACACCACGGCCTCTCTGGAGCCTCCTGAATGCTGGGGAGTCCAGCTGTGAACTAGATTAGACCTCAGAGGAAGTCAGACAGATGTGCCTCAGCAGTGTGTGCGTGTGTGTCAGAATCTCCTCCAAGGAGGTGCTGCTGATAGCTGGAGAAACAGGCCCCTCCTTCTCAGCGGGCAGAAGTGGGCATTCTCCTCTCTTGGGAGTTGAGAGCACGGCTGATCCAGAGCCCTGGGCACCAGCAGTTGTGGGCAGAAACGGGGGTGGGTTTGAGGACAAGGTCTGCACAGGTGGGTGCAGCTGCAGTTAAATGATTCCCGGACTGCCTCTGGTCTTCACACTGGGTGCCCCTCCCCACACATGCCCCAGCTCCTGGAACACGCAGGGGGTGCTGACGCAGCGGGGGAGGAGGTCTCAAACACACGCACCCCTCTCCCACCCGCATGCCTGCGTTAGTCTTGCTTCTTAGCCAGGGCTCTCAGTCAAGGGCAGGTGGGCACACAGCCAAGATGCTCCCTGATGCGCCGAGGGGAGCCCTCTCCTGTCCTGTCCTGGTCTCCAGCTGGGAAACTGGAGTGAGGGTGAGGCAGGCACACTTGCATGTTGTAGGGATGATAACCAAGCGGACAAGAAAGCAGGTGGAAGCCATCAGTGTCTGTCAAAAATTTTATTTTTTTCATTTCACACAGAATGATGTTAAAATAAATCCTCAGTAATATATATTTATATACTTATTTACTTGTGTCAATATTTACAAAAGTACTGTGGAGCTCTATGAAGTCTATGTACACCCACGACCAGGTGGACAGGCAATGTTCATTGAGGCACATATGTACACATATATGTATAACCTATGTACAAATATCAGACCCTACTGACACAGGAACTCTCAGCTGCAGAAGTCCTGGGCAGGGCAGTGTTGGTGGGGCTGAAAGCTTCCAGAATATGTCAGCAAGAATGATAATATCAATACATCCTGTGCAATGTAGTTAAGCTGGTGTCTAAATTTTCATGAAGCAAACAAATAGTTAAATGACTCCCAACTCCCATGAGTTTTCCCCACAAGGCCTGCTCCGCCTTCAGCTCCCATTGGTCCCCAGCCTCTCATCACCATGGAGACCCCAGTTCCCTTTCAGCATCATCATTACGAAGTTTTACCATCAGCGTTGGAGTTCCTTCTGCTATTGATCCCAAGGAAGCTTATTTATCTGCCTCTTTGAGTTTTCAGCAATTATTAGAGAGAGGACACGAGAGGGCAGCTGCAGAATCATGCACAAGCATCAAGGAAACCAGTGCAAACCCTGACTAGAGTCTGTGCTGTGTGAGCCTAAGTGAGCAGCGGCTATATCCACTATATATATATATATATATATATATATATATATATACACATATATTATATAAAGTCTCCAGAGACAGTCTATCTAAGCACATAAGCACACAGGTCTGGCAAAGGAAATAGCATCTTCCACTCATGAGCTTTAACAGCTATGTCCCTGATGAAAACTAAAGAATCTTCAGATTGCTGGCACCATTAATCTTGACTGTTCCAAGATTACCCTTAGTGGAGAGAAGGGTGCAGGGATGCAGAAAACCAGGAAGAGGCCAATTTGGCTGGGGTATTGTTTGCTTAGCAGGCTAGAGCTCGATCATGGGACTTTCCAGCTTCCTGGGGCTCTTCAAATGAAGGAACCATCCAAGCACGACAACAAAAGGAAACTGGGTCGCTGGATCCCACGTGAAGGCAGAAGTGGGGCAAGCACAGAGCATGTTCAAACCCTCAGGAGCTAAGACTCAGCCTCACCAAAGCCAGCCAGGCCTCTCATCTTGCTTTTCTGTCCCATTTGTTAGCCTAGAGCTGGTTTGCTCCTTTCCAGCCCCAGCTGGCTGGTCACAGTCTTTGCCCTACACTTGGTAAGTTAAAAAGGCAGTAATCCTAGCAGCTGACATGTTTGGTAGCAAAGTGAGCCTCTGAATATTCTCTTCCTCCCAGCTCCTCCTCTTGCTTTTTCTAGCAGCCCAGAGTGTTTATGCACTCATACAAACAAGGCAGTCAGTGTCTAGGGAATCGTTTTCAAGGAGAAGCAGGGCTTGGAGGCCTCTCATGAGGACTGAGAAGAGGCCTGGACTGAGCGCTCTGGACAGCTTCCAAAGGTCCTGCCATCACTGCCCCCAGTGATCTAGATGTTGCAGCAGCTGTCCGCGTTATTATGTAATCGCACCTGCCCTGTGCATCCATCAGTGGAATGATGCAGGGAGTTCTCAGCTGCAAACTCATCTGGAACAGATCTGACTATTTTAGGCGTGCAGAGGAACACAAAACGTTATACCGGTTTCCACGTGGAAGTTCATGCAGCATAAGAAGTAGCCATCTAAACAGGCTGCCTCAACTGCCCTAGTTTACCATCTGGTCATGCCAAGTCTGGGTTATGGGCTTCTGTTACCTGATCATGACCAGCTTGGCCAGATTGGAGGGCTTCCGGGAGTGTGGGGGGATAGCAGACACCCCTGCACCACCTCAATTGCTTCAGATACTGGTGAGGAATCCCTCCCACCCCCATCTGGAGAGAATGCACACACTCAAATGCAGGGGGTGAGGATGAAAGAAACTATCTCCCATGGGTCTAACGCAAGGGCAGGCAAGAGGGAGAATGGAAGCATGTTTCAGCTCGCACCCAGCTGTTTCTCAAGTGAGGTATACAGCTTACCTCCAAAGAGCAACCAAATTACAGCTGCTCCCACCTTCAGCCCAGGTTTGGTAAGAATCAGCAACAGAATGGGGTTGTTAGTTCCATCGATTGCCACAAACCTCACCTTCCATCAGGCAGAGATGCTATTTAGTTCTTCATTAGGAATTTTACATACAGATCTCATGAAACTCAAACCTAGGGCACCACCAGTGACAAAGTGAACGCTAAATAGATCAGTCCTCTGCCCACATCTCTAAGCTCTCCACTCCCTCCAAGCTACAAAGTTTGGAAAAACATTTATGGTCCTCTGTGATGAGGTTCTAGCCAACCAGGGCAGTCAGAAGAAAGGCAAAAGCACCTGGCTGCTAGATCAGACTTCTCTTTCATCCCTGAGTCAGGCAGCCCCCTGAGGGAGGGAAAGGAAAGAGGTGATCCTGGAGCCTATCCTTTTGTCATGAAAGAACCACCTTCTGGAGAGGTCCCTAAGCAGAAGGAAAAAAGAGAGGAACTGGAGAGGTGGAAAGAATGCAAAGGAAGGTCATTTAAAAAATTCAAATAAATGCGGTTTATTCCTTGGATTGCCAAATTTATTCCACGTGAGTGAAATTAAGGGGATTGGTCAGTGTATAATTGTATAATTTTTGAAATAATGGGATACATATATACATATACTATACATATATACACAAACAGATATATGTATATATGGAAAACCTCTAATAATTCAAGATCAATTAACCAAAACCTTGATGGACAAGAATTATGTTTTCTTACTATACTTCCAGTAGAAAGAGGCCAGTGACAGCAAGGGCGCTATCTGATAAGCCAGGATGTGCCCTACTGGCCCACTTCCAGGTCTACCTTGCGGCCAACAGCCATCCGCCTGTCTCTTTGGTCTTCTCCATCTCCATTTCTGTACAATGAGCACTGAGGTTTAGAATGTTGACCCTGAGCAGTGCAAGGTCCTCTGTCATCTTCAAACAGTCTACTTACTAAGGCAGGAAAGTTTATACTAACCTACTTAGGAAATATTCTCTTCAATTACAAAGGTTGAACTAGATGTGTTTTCCCATTCCTACTCAAATAACCAGAATTGCAAAGCAACCAGGACATTCCCTTCCCTGAGGTTTCCCTGTCAGTTAACTGAGGTTTTGCTATACACATGTGTACAGAGCAAGGTAGAGTAAAAAGGAATGGACTGGGACCCTGGGGTTGCCAACCTTCCCTGATTATCTGGTCTGAATATGTAACCCCGCAGATGTCTCAGGAAAGGGTCTTCTTCTGAAGCCCCTGGTTAAGTGTGCAAATATTTGTGCAGCTGTATACTGTAGCATGTGGTGGAGTCTTTATTTCACTAATATCATGCCCTAACCACCCACTCTTCTAGCCCTGCAGGCCTCTACCCAAACCCACAAGAACTTGCTTCCCTCCACAGCTCTCCTGGAGTTCCTTTGGTTGAGCAAGTCAGCTTATTGTGAAGGAGACTCAGAGGGCACTCCCCAAATCTGCCCAGGCTGCTGATCCCAGGTGCACAACTTCAGGCCACATTCCCTCAGCATCCAGCTCCCTGGGGAAGCGGGGAGGGGCAGCAAAAGGATCAAGTAATGGCTTTTAGTGCATGGACATGATCATCTGTAATGGCTCAGGATGTTTATTCTTCTCTATTGGCAGGCGCTTTTCTGCAGGCTTCCATTACACCCTGCCACGCTCACGGAAAGTCGACAAGATGGGCTTTGAACTGAGCGTGAGTTTGAGCTGGCGTGAGGTCCCTCGAACTCAAGGTCTCAGTGCGTGGAGGCTGTGAGGATGCTGTGTGAGAGCAGGCAGAAAGGGGGAGGCAGAGACACACACAGAGACAGAGAGGTGCACACAGGAAAGAGAGCCACAGAGCCTCACAGCCCTTCCTTGTGTGGACACTGCACCTCTGCATCTGTGTCCATTCCAGAAGGAGGTCAGACCTCAGAGGACAGGAGTCATATGAACACATGGGAAGAAGAGGGAACTACAGAGACCGTGAACGAACACCCAGAAGTCAAGGGCATTATCTGATAATCCAGGTACTATCACTTTTCAGTCCTGAGAGCAAGGTTTTGAAAGAGCTATTGCTAAAGAAAACAGTCACTATTTATTTTATTGCACTTTTCCTCTTTAAAAATATTCAGACACAAAGTATGAGAGATGAAGTTGAGATTTGGTAGGAAGGGAAGCAGAAGGGGCAAAGTGAACAAGATGAGTTTGAGGAAGAGACCCATCCCAGCTTGTAGGGGACTCCCCACCTCCACTTGTTCCCACTTACTGCTTTGAGGGGAGAACAGGGCTGGTCTCAACAAGGGCCACGTCTAAAGATACAGATGATGGTCACAATTGCTACTGAGACAGCTCCCAGCATCCACCTCTCTGCTGGTTGGCTCAGGTGGCGAATGACGTTAATGAGGCTGAGGTCATAAGTTCAGACCTGGTAGTGGACACCTTGCCAAGGCTGGGGGAACCTCCATTGTGTAACCAAGGAGCACCTTGGACATTACAGCCCTCTCAGATCAGACAGCCATCCACCCAGGTGCAGGTTGTTATGACAATGGGCCCCAGGAGAGCCCTGGGGAGCAGAGCTCAGCACCATGGTCCCCTCTCCTAGGTAAACAAGTCAAAGCACTGTGCTCCCTTGCCTGCCATGGGGGGAGGGTAGTGGTGCCACCCACATATGCAATTTGCACACTGTCTACAGTGTCCTTTGGGGGAGGTCAGCTTCTACCTCTCCTCTCCATTGCTGTGGGCAGTGCTGAGCCCCCAGCCTGAGGGCCTCAGAGCGTGCTGCCCTCTCTCAGCATGAGATATCTCAACTGATACTTTATGGCTGACCGTGAGGAAGTAAGTTGGCCAAAGGCCTCACTACGACATAGTGAGAGACCTAGAGAGAGCAGCCAGGACAAGCTAGTCCTGAAGCTGTCCCCACACAAGGTGGCCACATGAACACCCAGGGCTCAGGCCTTCACAGCTTTCATGGGCGCCCTTTCCACATGGCCAACGGAGCCTGGAGGAACACTCCCTTGGGACCCCCATAAAAAGGCTAACTTTCTGGTGACATGCCGATGCCATTCTCAGAAGCCCAATTGACAGGGACAGGGGCAAGCAGAGAGGAAGGAAGAGAGCGTGTCGCATATCACTGAAGTTCCAGGAAGCACAGAGCCTTAATTACATTCTTAATTAAATTTTGGTTTCTGCAAAGTTTACTCCAAAATTTGACCAGCTCAGTTACTCTCTCTTCCTGACAACCTCTCCACCTTTCCTGTGCCTCTTCCCCTTCAGTCCCAAAAAACTCCAATTTTCCTGAAGTTTGAGCCCAAGGGGGCATCTGACAAAGCTAAAGGGAGACTTGGTATCTTGACTGGGAAACACGAGTCCCCGCGCGTTGCACTGAATGCACAGGCGTGGAATCCACGTGCCCATTCCCTGCTATTGTTGCTTCCTTGGTGGAGACTGGGAGCTGTGACCCTCATTAGGACGGAAGAGTGAGACACACCCGGAACGGCCACCGGAGCAGAGACTGAGGCCGGATCCAAGGCCTGACTGCAACTCCTAACTTCCATATTGGGTGAGGCCTCTGCCAAAGCGCACTCAGCTCTCAGCTAGTCCTAGTGGGAAGAACCACCTCCAAGAGGAATCCGAAATAGTGGGTAATCTTAGGAAGTATTTAAGTCTGGCCTTAGAATACAGCATAAAAATCAGACCCTCCAAAAATAGTCGTTTGCTTGTTTAGCCTTAGGTTTATGTTCTTAACCGCATTTTACTCAAGATGAATTGGGTTGCCGTTTCCTCAAGGCACAGCAATTGGATGGGGGGCAGGGCATCTGGGGGAGCCCCAGTAAGTGGGGGCAGTGTGCCTGGAACTGAACACCATAGAGGGGAATCAGCAGTTGAGCCCATTGGGCTTATGCCCGAGAGCAAGTGAAATGCCACAGTCAAGTAAAGGTGGCTCATTTTAAGAGACAAGTCTATACAGGGTCTCGACTTCCTGACCCAGCCCCTGGCAAAGCTGCTGAGGATGGAGGAGCAAGAAGATCTGTGGACTCAGAGAATGTTGGGGGCATCTTCACCCTGCTTCTGGGCCCAGGATCCTGCAGTTTCTTGAGCCATTGCTGCTCTAAGAGACTAGGGCTGAATCTGGAGATCCCAGTGCTGGGAGCGGGGGAGCCTCTGCTATTGGGCTGTCTGTGTGCATTTTCTTTGAAGGAAAGGGCATGGCAAGGGGGTTTGTATCAGGCTGCCAGCTGTCCCAGGTCCTTCCACAACCTACACCCAGGTTTCTGGTGGCAAGAAGATGAATAGGTAGAAACCCCATGAGACTCCTGGTTGTAATCAGAGATCTGCTTGACGTGGTGGCCCGTCTTTCTGCTTGAAACCTCAGGGATTGCTTCTCAGGACTGAAATCTGGAGGTGAGAGAAGAGACTAGAGAAAGAGATTCCTCGAAGAATCCTGAGGGATACAGACACAGGCTAGGGAAAGGTGATTAAATCTGGTCTTTTGTTCGTAACCAGTAATGTATCACTCGGGAGGCAGAGAGATGGATCTGAGTATACATCTGCCTTTCGTGTGTAGTGTGTGTGTGTTCTTGGGCATGTGTGCTGTATCTTGTATGTCTAAGTGAATGCATTGTTCATCATACACTGAATATGTATTTTGTGTTCAGAAACAAAGGTATTCTTTGTGTATTTTGTATGCATATCCATTGTGTCCATGTAGTTTTTGTGTATTTTGCATCTGAGTTGCAGGTTGTGTATTTGTACATGGTGTATGTTGGTCTTTTGTATATGTTCTGTGTTGGTAAATCCATTCCATGTCTGTGCTAAGTGTGCACATTTTGTTTATAGTTATAACCACATTTCTGTCTCTGCCCTTTAATTTCATCTGTGTGCATTTTGCATGTGTGTTGTACGTTTTGTGTGTGTGTGTGGCAACAGTGTATCTATCTATTTTGCGGTGGATGTGCATGCAGGTGTGTGAACATTTTATAGTCACAGGCAAGGACACTGTGATAAGATTTATCTACCTCCCAACCTAGACCTCAGATATGGGTTGCTTTATCTTCTATTTTCCAAAGTCTCTGTTCCTCCCACCCCATGCCTTGGAAATTCAGCACCACCTCCCATGAAGAAGAGGAAGAGAAGCACGGAGGCTTTGTGCCGGGCACAGGATACCCTGCAGGCACCTGGGGATGTGGGTGACCAGGAACTAATGAGCACCCTGGGCCTAGCACCCTGAACTGGTGCCCCACCCCCCAAGACAACTGTAGGTGCTAACTAGGCAGCATTGAGGCCTGGGCTGGAGCCGCCACTGCACAGCCTGACCACAGCTGTTCGCTGTGTTTGGGAAATTTAAGCCACTATGTCAAAGGGCAAAGAATCCCAGTCTGATAAGGTAAAAGCCCCCTCCCCACTGGAACCCATTCCAGGGACAACGTATTCTCTACCTTTAGGCTATGCAGTACTTATTTGCTCTCTACCTGTTCTGGGGGTTGGGGGACCATTCTTTACCCATCCTTTGGTTCTTTTTGATAGCGGCTCTGGTTGCCAGTTTATTAGGGAGAGAGTTTGAGTCTGGCGATCAAAATGATGCTTTTGGATCATCTAGGGACTCCATCCCTGGGTCCTGGACTTCAGAAATTTCCACATAGAGGAAGTTCACTTTAAGTCCAGATCAGTGGAATTTAGTCCCAAGGAGTCCTACTCCTTGGTGTCCTTGGTTTCAAAGCAGGGCATCCATTGTGGCTCGTTAGGGAAGGTTCATGAAAGTGATAGATGCAGGGCCAAGTGACTAAAGACCAAATGGGGTGGGAAAAGATGAGAATGGAGATGATCGACAAAATGGACTGTAGAGAGGAGGCCCAGGGTGGTCCGGCCCAGGACAGCTGGAACTGTGAGGGCCACAGGGCCCTTGTGCACTCAGTAAGACAAGCTTCAGCCATGGGAAACTGAAGCTGCAGCACATGGAGGGCAAAAAAGACAATTCTAACGTCTAGGAATACATGGAGACTGGAGCGTCTGAGTCAATGGCAGCAAACCCAGGCCCAGTGGGGTTACCAATGAGGCCCATTAGGCTTCTCAGACAGCCAACCCACCAAGCAGTGGGTTTGCTCCTGAACCTGAACTCCAGAGAATGAATATATGTGTGTGTGTGTGTGTGTGTGTGTGTGTGTATACATGTACATATGCACACATATATATGTCTGTATATATATACACACACACACTCTAGTGCACATAGTCAAACACATGCATAAATTGCCCTGTGTCAAAAATATTGCATAAGCTTATACGATGTTCAAATGCAATTTTTTCTATAGCTAGCTAGGTAGAGGAATGCATGAAAGAGAGATACATAATATATATTTATATACACTGGATCCACAGACCTGATGCCCTGGTCAGCTGTGTAGTCATGCCCATGGCTAGGTTAACTCTTAAGGTGCAGTGTTCAGACGCTGCTTTCCCTGCTCACTCTCCTGGCTTTGTAGAAGTCTGCACTTCCATTTGGAAGAACAGGAATGGGTGGGCTGGGGGGCCAGAAGTTTTGGTTCCATTCCAAATAGTCTATTTTTTTCTCCCGATGGAGGGCTTTTGCCTTCCAATGGGGGAAAATGTAGTTAAATGCCATTCTGAGGCTATTAATACTCTAAATATTAATACTGTGTAGGCTACTAGGAAAATAGGTTATCTCCTGTGTTTTAAATATTGAGATTCATGCAACACACACCCATGCAGCTCTATCGTATCACTGGTAAATTTCACTGCAATGTCAGTGTAGCTGGCCACATCACTAGGAAAGCAGATGTCTGCACACTTCAGTGTAAAGGAAGAAATCAGACATGTTTTTGTGACCCTGAAGCCTGCAAAAGTGGTGAAATCTGAAGCTGAGAAGTCCCTTGGTTTGTTAGCTTTTTCCCATAGGCTTAAGAAAACAAATGTGAAACTTGACAACTCATATTCGGTCATACTAACTGTCCCTCCCCGCCGGGCTTCCCTCACATCGACACTGCAGAGAAAAAGCAGAATGCAGCATTTTCCGTTATGAAACACAAGCCTCTGGAGCATCTACTTGGCAAGTGCAATTCACAAACCCCAGCCTGTGACACAGAAAGTAATTCCAACACACAGGACTGTGTGTTCTTTTCAATGCAAAAATGGGAATGACCTTTTGAATTATCACCAGAGCTCTGAAGCTAAGCCATGATGGTGTTCCTCTGTGAAGGGGCAGGTGGGCTCAAATGGGGTGGTGGGGTGGGGGAGGGGGTGCAACTCCAGGGTGTTGTGTGTATTTAATTAGGAAGGAAAGGTGGCACCGACATGGTAGACTGTGTATTGGATATGAGGTGGCCTCAATGTGTCTTTCTGAATCCTGGCTTGATAGGTGACTCCCATCTTTGGAAACCCATAAGCCGGTGATGAGGATTTGCAGGAAAACCATGACAGCTATTCTGTGTTCTAAATCAAAAATCAAAAGGTCAAAAGTCACTTGCACGACTGTTGCTTTCCATGCAGAACCAGATACACAGTGTAGAACACACTGACTACAATGCAGGCTATTATGCAACATCTGCATTAGTTCCACCGAGCTGTGAGTATGTTAACAAGTTTCAATCAGACATCAGTTAACATTTTGGTAATATTCACATAGTTTGTATTAGCCAAGGTACAGTTGGCTGTTTTCAAGTTTTCCTCTCTAAAGTCCTCGTTACTGTTGTTTACCCCCTCCTGGATCTCCATGTAATCAGACTTACTAATGGTAGAGGCACTTCTACTTTTCTTTAGGTCAGGGGAGGATGGGATCTTTGGACAGCTTGTCACTTGCAAGTACTGGGCCTGCTCCTCTCCCTCTGTCTCCCGGTGGTAGAAGTAGTTGAAATTAGATACAATGACAGGGACCGGTAAGGCAATGGTTAACACACCTGCAATTGCACACAGGGAACCCACTATTTTTCCCCCAATGGTAGTCGGAACCATGTCTCCATAGCCTACAGTTGTCATGGAGACGACTGCCCACCAGAAGGCATCTGGGATGCTGGGGAACTGGGACTCTCGCTCATCAGCCTCTGCAAAATAGACAGCACTAGAGAAAAGGATGACCCCGATGAAGAGGAAGAATATCAGGAGGCCCAATTCTCTCATGCTGGCTTTGAGTGTCTGACCTAGAATCTGCAGACCTTTGGAGTGTCTGGACAACTTGAAAATCCTAAAGACTCTTACCAACCGGATGACACGGAGGATGGCCAGTGACATGGCCTGCTGGCCCTGCTGAGCATCCTCTGGCTTCTCAGCCAGCTCTGTCCCCAGGGTGATGAAGTAGGGAATGATGGCCACAATGTCAATGATGTTCATGATGTTGGTGAAGAAGCCGGCTTTGCTGGGACAGGCAAAGAACCTCACCAAGAATTCAAAGGAGAACCAGATGATGCAGAGAGTCTCTACAATGAAAAAGGGGTCAGTGAAGGAAGTGGATTGCTGGTACCCGATGGTGCTGTTGGAATAGGTGTGGAAGGTCACCCCACCACCATGCATGTCTTCATTCTCATCCCGGAAGATGGGCAATGTTTCCAGACAGAAGCTGACGATCGAGATCAGAATCACCATGACAGATACAATAGCTATAATCCTGGCAGGCCCTGAGCTCTCTGGGTATTCAAAGAGAAGCCACACCTGTCTCTGAAACTCATTTTCGGGCAGAGGACGCTCTTCCTCCTTGATGTAGCCTTCATCTTCCCGAAACATCTCCATTGCTTCTTCTCCCAGCTCATAAAACCGAATTTCTTCAGAGAATATATCTAATGGCACGTTCACAGGTCTCCTCAACCGGCCCCCAGACTGATAGTAGTACAAAATGGCATCAAAGCTAGGGCGGTTTCGATCGAAAAAGTACTCGTTTCGGAGGGGGTCAAAGTACCTCATTCGCTTCTTTGGGTCCCCTAAGAGGGTCTCTGGAAACTGGGCTAAGGTCTTTAGCTGGGTCTCAAACCGCAGCCCTGAGATGTTGATCACCACCCTCTCACAACACTCGTGGTCTGCCTCTGGGTCATAGGTGTCCTGTGGGTGCCCAGGGAGGGCAGCAGCCTCGTCCGCTGGGTCTCCGGTGGCCACTGTCATAATTGGGACTGAGAGAAGCGCCTCACGCTACACCTTCCAGCTGCCTGGTGGCAGGGCGCTCAGGGTGCTGCTAATGGCCCCAGGAAGCACAGAGGCATTGGCTTGGGCTCCTGCGGGAGAGCCCTGAGAGCTCTCTGGGAGCTGGACAGACAGCCTCGCTTGGCTGAAAGACAGAGGCAGTTAAGGGCATGAGATCATTTGGCACTGGCAGCCCAACCCGGGTTGTCACTTTTTGTCTCTCATCTCTCAGCTGAGTTCAGAAACAAGACTACCACCAGCGCCACCACAAAAAAGCAAAATTCACTTTCACTTTGTAACTTGTCTGGGGATCAGAGGGCAGCAGGTACAATCTCTCTAGGAAGCTCTGGAATGCTCTGCACTGGGGAAGGCGGCTGGCACAGGGCCCTCTGTACCACACAGGCTCATGGAGCATAATCCCATACCAGCAGGTTAGAAGGTCACCCCATCCCATGTGTTGCACTACTGTCTCACAGATACGTGAGCACCCTGGGGGGAGTTCGTGCTTGGGGATTTTGGGCCTGGGTCTTCCTCGTTGCCCTCCACTCCAATGGCTCTACACGGGCTGTTATTAAATGACAGATTGATTTACCTGGCCAGACAGGAACCTGAAGCTCTCTTCCTTGCAGAGCTGATTGGATGCTGCAGGAATCCTAGATACAAAAACAGGCAGCTCAACTCCCCATCACATCTTCTTACTCGAGCTAGAAATAATGGTGAGTCATTCTGGAGGGCAGACTCCAGGTCCTGGAGGTGAGCTCTAGGGCTGGGCGGGCTGGAGGGGCAGTGGGCTGCCTGGCCAGGGGCATGCGGGATCTGAGGACAGCTGAGCGTGGGTCTGGAGGCTTTGGAAGGAAGAAGGCAAGATGCAAAGCTCAGCAAAAGCCGGAGTCCTCCTGGCTGTCCTCAGGAGGTGTGACGTTGCCTGGAAAAAACAGCAGCAAGGTGGAACCAGGGCTTTGGGGCAGCTGGTACCAAGATTTAGGAGGGCGCTGGCAGCCTCCCTGCCTGGAAGTGACAGGCCCCTTTGCCCACCTTCCATTCTGACGTTATGCCTGAGAACTACCCCTCAGCCTCCTGGCCTTTTCCAGGCAGGCTTCCCCTCAGCCTGAAGCACTTTCTCCCACGGAACGAGCCTCAGGCTTGGCTGGGCCTGTCTCCTTCAGGGGCCTCCCTGGGTTGATCCAGATCCCTAGTCCTCAGCTGCCACCAGGAGGGACTCTGGGCAAAGCAGCCGCCTCTCCCAAGGAGAAAGCTTAGCGCACTGCAGCCTGACTACAAGCTCTGACCTCAGCGGAGTCTTGGAAAAAGAAGCGCCCTCCCCTTCAGATCTAGGGAGACCCCACACACAAACAACGAAGTCGCCTCTGTTGGAAAGCTGGCTGAACTTACTCTCCCTCCGGGATCCCTGGGCCGCAGGCCTCCCTCCGAGCCGGATGGCATTTGAGCTGGGCAGGCACTCCACCACTGATTTCTCCCCAGGAGAAAATCCCTCACATCTCCTCGGCAGGGAGCGCAGAACAAACGCTCAGCCTGCCTGGTTGCGAGGCAGCTTGGCAGCCGCGAGGGGGGAGCCTGAAGGAAGCCGGCTTCCGGGCTGGCCCCCTGCCGACCCAATCCCGCCGGCCGCAGGTCGGGGAGGGGTCTGGGCCCTTTCTCCATCGCCCCGGGCTCCGTCCGGGATTCCACCCGGCGCGCTCCCCGCTGGATTTGGCGCTGCGGACCAGACCCTCCAGCCGGCCGCGGCCGCTAGCGCCACCTTAACCCCCTCCTGCCTGGCGCGGTCATCACCCGCTGCCAGCCCGAGCTCCGCTCAGCTCTTTTGCCTCTGGGGTCCAGCCAAGGGACCACCGAGGCTCCTTCTCCACCAGAAAACACCGGAGCCTGAACTCTGGGCGTGGGGAGTAGGCTGCGCCAGGCTGCTGCCCCAGATCTCAGCTTCCTCCTAAGCGCGGGGGCTCCGCGACAGCCCACGGCCCCAGGGAAGAGGAAAAGCCCTTCTCTGCAGCAACATTGTTTTTCATTCGGGGCAGGGGAGGAGAATGCAGCCCCGCCGTCCCAAGTGATTCGGGTGCTGCCAACCAGCGCTATTTACCAGACATGGTTATGCTGTCAGCTGCACTTCCCACCACCCACCAGCTCCTCTCTGCGCCTCCGCCTCGCGCCACGCACACCCGAGGGTCCCGAGCCCGTTCCGCGGACTCTTTTTCCGTAGGGTGCAAGCCCCCCTCGCCCGCCCCGGTCCGGGACCCGCGGGGCAGACCGCAGCGGTTGGTACAGGCTAGCCGGCCCCGCACTCAGCCCGAGCCCGCCGCGCTGCAGGCTGCGCCGCCGGGTGCCCCGCAGCTCCTCAGGGCGCTGCAGCCGGGCAAGGGAGGCAGCACGCGCAGCCCGACGCCCCAACACAGATTTACCCTTCCGGACGGGCACTCGGAGCCTCCATGGTCCTGAGGAACGGCCAGCGCCGGCAGGACCGGGCAGCGGGCGGCGGCGGCGGGGTGCGGGCGGCCAGCCGGGAGCCGGCTCTGCAGTCCCGCGGGCGGCGCGTACGGAGCGCCCGGCCGCCGCCCGCAGCCGCACCGCGCCGCACCGCGCCACGCAGCGCCGCACCTGGCCCGACAGCGAACTCGAATTAAAGGGGCCGGCGGGGGCCAGAGCCGGCGCGGTGCACCGCCCGCCGCCGCCGAGCTTGCCACCTAGTTGGTCCCTGGGCCTCAGCCCCCACCCCACGAGAAAAACATTGTTTGGCAGAGCCCAGCTTACTAACCAGAACCTCGTGGGGCGCGCAGCCGGGTGCTGCCGGACCGGAGAGACGGAGGGGGCGGGGGTTGGCGGAGAGTTGAGCGCTGTTGAGAGGCTCCTGCCAACATAATGAAATAGGCAAGGAGGAAATAATCAATAGCACCTATCCCAGGTCCGAGGCAGGATCCAGCCCTGTGGGAGATGTGTTGCTATTATTATGATGTTGCCAGACAGGCCCTGCAGACCCCTTCTTGCCCCCTCTCCCGCCTCCGCCTCCAGCTCTGCTTCCCGCTTCCCATTACCCAGCAAATTTGGCTTGGAGGGGAGCGGGGGTGGAAATGCAGCAAGTGCAGTCCGCACTGTGGCAGAAACTCTCTGCTGCGTTGGCCCCCACCGTGAAGAGCCCTAGGAACAGGCAGAACTGCAGGGCTGGTCCTCTCCTCCTCTGTCCTCTTGCCTCCCTGCCTCCCTCCTCCCAGGGCCAGCTTAGGAAGTCAGCTGTCCCACGGGCTCTGAACTTGGGAGTGCAGCTCACAGCACTCGAGGGTGGGCAGACAAAGATGCCCTTTGATTGTGGGAGAATGCGTGTGGGAAGCCTAGCCTGCCCGCTGTGTAGACCTGGATTGCAGAGGGTCCAGGATGCTTTTGGAAGCCACGTAAGAAGCTAGTTCTTTTAGATAGGTGTTCCAAACAAACGTTCCTGGAGACTGCAGTAGACAGGAAGCTCTGTATTCAGAGGAACTCTAACGCGGGAAAGGCTCCTGCTGGACACTCGCTGCTCAGGCAAGCCTCCTGCGTGCGCCTACACCTCAAGGACGAAGTCCTGAGGGCCCACAAGGTCCGCACTCTGTACGATTCTGGCATTTTGGAAGTCTGTGAGGTGTGGTTGAAGCCTGAAGGCTCACCCAGAGCTGCAGGGGGAGGTCTGGGAGGGCAGAGACCTCAGGGAGCTCTGAGGATGACCATGACTGTAAGGCAGGGCTGGTTTGGCTTAGGGCCCTCGAGTCTGGGCTGTCAGTGCCCAGCCGCAGCATGGCTTGGGTGTTTTGGAGGCAGCCAGACCCACACTTAAATCCCTGCCAGTTACCAGGTAAGTTGATTCACTTCCCTGGACATCAGTGTCCTCATCTGAAAAATCAGCCTACCTCTCAGGGTGTGGGGAGGGTTAAATTGTTGACTGTAAAGAGTTTAGCACCAGACAGACACTCAGAGAATGATGATTTCTCTGCTCTGTTCTCTGTGAAACCCTCCTCATGGCTCCCAGCCTCCAGCTGAGCTTTTGGCTGTTTATGTGACCAATCACCAGGTCCGTCTCCTCTGCTTCCCCGATTGCCCCACTCTTACTTTCCCTGAGGTCTTAGCTGATCCCACCCGTCACCAAATTATCCACCAGTACCCTGCTCTACACTCCTTCCAGAAGCTTCCCCTGACGAGCACCAAAGGGCTGTTTCTCCTACTTGGCACACTGGGTTCTCATGTCAACTAAAGTCCAACAGGCTACTCCATTTGATCATGTCTGTGAATTTTGCCTTCCTTTGTTAAAACAGAAGATATGGACAGAGAAAAGCCCATGAGAGAGAATTAACAACAATTGTAATTGGTGAAATGGGCTTACCGTGTGTCAGACACTGTGCTAAGCGCCTCTAACCCAGTGCGACATTTAATCCTTGCAGCCCTAGAAGGTAGTGTCTACATTAGCAGACATTTCATAGAAAAGGAAACTGAGGCAGGGAGAAGTGAAGTAACCTGCCCAAGGTCAATAAGCGGTGGCTCCAGGCCTTGAATGAGGTGCTGTGACTCCAGGACGTGTACCCTTTACCCCGCACTGCCCTGTGCAGGTGGAACGCGCAGCCCTTGAATTTCATTTCCCTCTTTGGGATCCTCCTCTGACCTCTGTTACTATTTCTTGATTTGGCCTCAGGTATGTTGTCCTTCTCTCCCTTTTAAAGTCTGACCTAAGCATGAACGACAAAGAAAAAGATGTTAACTAAAGAAGGGGAAAAAAGAAGGATCCACAAGAGCTGCTGTTCAGGAGAATTTCAGGGCTCCCACCCCGAAAGTTATCTCTGCTGGTGCCTTGTTTTGACAGTGCTGTGTAAGAAAAGAACTGTAGGCCAATTCTTGTACCAACACTTGCTAGCCATGTGAACTTGAGGCAAGTTATTGAAACCCTTTTAGACTCATTTTCCTAATTTGTCAAGTGGGAGAGCAAAGCTACCTCACTGGCTAGTAAGGACCAAATTATTTATTAAGCGTACACAGCCATCTGGCTCAACTGGTAGGTTAAGCTAGTGTTAAATCACTGTGAGCTCCCTTTCCAGTTCTATAGTGGTCACCATGTCTTATTTTTGGCCACAGAAGAGCAGCTAGAGTGTCCCTTGATCCCTTCACTGGGACACGGCGAAAACCCCAAAAGACCATTCCCTTCCCTTTAGTTTTGGTTTCCTGCTTGAGAGTCTGGCCTTGCCTTCGGCAGAGGGAAGGGCTGTAGGGATTGCCACAGTGAGTGATCAGTGACTCTAGTCGTGTAAAGAAGAGTTTATGATTGTGTGCGTATGGACCATACCCACACGGAGGGATGGAGGGAGAATCTCAGTTTTTTCCACCACCATTTATGAACCTAGTAAGGGTACATGAGCTCCCTTCTTAGGTGTCACTCTCAGCTCTCCTTCCTGGCATGAGCTTCCCCATCAACCCACCCACCTGTGTGATGGCATAGTCCCCTGTAGCCCACAGGTAGGCAGGGCAGGGGAACACTGAGATGACAGCCTTTCACAGGTCATTTGATTTAATCATTACAGCCAGCCAGTAGAAAAGATTTCATTGACTCTATTTTACAGAGGAAGATACTGAAGCTAAGAGAGGACCAGTTGCTAGCTGGTAAGTGGTGAGGCTGGGACTGAACTCAAGACTGTGTGATTCCATACATCAGCAAACCATTCTGCTGTTGCTCGCATGGTTTCAGGCCTCTGGGCTCAATTCCTGCCCTTAGGAACAGGGATTCCATGCAGCGGACTTCGCAGACCCCAGGGCATTGCCACAGGGCTTGTGGAGGGAGCCCAACCTGACAGGTCTGTTTTAGAAGGGGGTTAGTGTGGCGATTAACTGTTCACATATTAACTGAGGGACTAGAGGCAGTGGCGCAAGAGTCAGGACCTAAAGGGAAGTACAAGGCAGAGCATCTAACCAGGGCTTCAGTCTGTGGGACCCAAGGTCATTCACTTGACCTTTCTGTGTAGCAGTTTACTTATAAAATAGGAGGACATTTGCCCCACACAACCCCCTTGTTTCACAGGGCTTGAAGAGAGAAGGAGGAAGGAAGGAAACTGACATTCATTGTTAGTGTGTATTAAAATCCCATTTATTAGGATCCAAGAGGATAATACACAAGAACGTGCTTGGAGAAGCAAAAAGTCTGGTTGGTGTGGAAGAATGCACAGTTCATGTCATTGTTGTTACTGCTGTTGTGGTGTGCCCTGCCAGCGTGCATCACACCTGACTCCTGATGACTTCCCTTGGAAGTGGAATGGGCATCTATTCCAGTCCCTTCCTGATTGCGGAAGTCAAGGTCAGCCTCCTGCAGGAAGCCTTCTGAGATTAACTTCGGCTGCCTTTAAGGGGCTCCTGTGCAGAGGCTCAGGCCTTGGCTCCTGTCTTGAATTAGCAGCTACACACTCATCCCACCATAACCTTTTGCTCCTAGGCCGCAAACCTGTACAGCATGTTACTGTGCTGAGCACTGCAGGCATTGGAACACAATGGTAGGTGTTCGTGTGTCCAAACATAGGAAAGGTCCAGTAATCGATGGTACTGTAATCTTAAGGGACCACCGTTGTATATGTGGTCCATCACTGACGGAAATGCCATGATGCGGGGCACGACTGTGCAGCTGCTGGGGCGCAGGTCTAGGGACTAATCCCAGGCCTGCCATATCTTAGCTCTGGGACTCAGTTTCCTCGGCTGTTCATTTTTATTGCGTGGCTGGGATGTAGGACACTTAGAACACTGCGTCTCCCACAGCAAACGCCTGGCATTGGCCGTCAGCAGCATCACCCTCTAAGCATGGCTGCCACTGTCGTCTTCTCTGTTAGAGACAGAAGCGGGAGTGGTTTAGGATGAGCTGTTCCTTAGACACCTTTTGTGTTCCAGCCACATTCCTTTGGACCACCTGTGATTTCAGCTACCCGTGGAGGACAGTGCCTGAACAAAGCAGGCAGTGTCCCACGGCAATCACTGTGTCTCTGTACTCTTGCTGGGGCTGGCGCGGCCCACTGCTGCCCAGGGTGGGTTGGATGGCGGGGAGGGAACTGTTAGTGCTCCAGCCTCCGACCATAAGACAGACAGTTCGTATCCAGCAGTGGGCTCCTCAGCTGGCTCCCATTGGAATGGAGTCCCATTGCCCCTCAACCCAGTGAGCCAGCTGGCCATCCAGGGCAGCGCAAAGTCCAGGCCAAGGTTGCTTCGCCCACCTCTGTGGGCCTGTTCTCCGGGCAGCTGAGCCAGGGCCAGCTTCCCCAGCCCTGCTCATGCCAGCTCTCTGCACCCTGTCTTCAGCCCAGGCCTCTCTCCCTGGCTGCAGACTCATCAGCTCTGCTTCCCAGGCCCACTTCTCCTTCAGGAGACACCACCATTCCCCCAGTTGCCCAAACTGGAAGCCGTGGCTCTCTTCTCTTCCTCCTCCACCGGTACCCTCCACCCCCAGTCACTGGCCTTGGGGTCTGTTCGCTCCTCTCTACTCCCTTTCCCTTTCACCCTATCCTGTTTCAAGCCACCAGCAGGATGGGCCACTGCCACCCTTACTGGTCCTCTGCTTTCAGAAGAGCTCCCCTCTGGTCTCCTCTCCCCATGGTTGCGAAAGGGCAGCTCGGATCGTGCCACCTACCTCTTCAGTGCCTCGTTGGCTCCCTATCAACCTACATTTCCTAAAAGGCAAGCAAAGCACTTCATGATCCGATGTTCCCCAGTCTTCCCTCTGTCCCCCATCTTGGAGTCTATACTAGCATCACACTAAACGGCCTCAAAGTCTCTGACTGGCTTAAAACAGACAGTTGAGGTTAACACCGGAAGTGGTGCAGGCCTGGGGTGGAGTCCTGCCCCTGCTGCTTGCCATACCTGTGATTTCAGGCGGGATATTTTCCCTCTCTGGATCCCAGATTCCAGTCTGTAAAATGGGAATAATAATGCCTAATGCTTGCTCTGAGGATTAAATGAGATAGTGTGCACAGGGTGTTTATCTCAGTGGCTTGCAGGAAGGGCTCAAGAAACATGAGCTTTAGGGTGCTTCCAGATCTTTCTGTTTGGCTCCAGCAGCCCCCTCAGCCAGAACGCCCTGCCCTTCTCCTTCCCTGTCATCCTAATGACTTTTTCTGACACCCACCTCATATCACATCCTCCATGAAACTTTTCTGGACCATCTCCTTGTTCTCCACCTACCAACTCTATGCCCAGGACACAGCCTGTCACACCAAGCCCTGAGGGGCCTGTCTCTGTCCCCACGCTGTCTTCCACTAGGTGGGAGCACCCTGAGGGCAGGGCCGTGTCTCTTCTCCGCTTGTGTCCTGGTGTCTTGTCCAGGCCTGGCACAGAGCAGCTGCCCTGGCAGTGGTTGTGAACCTGCAGATGCTCGACCTTCGTGGTGCCCGCAGCTTAACCACCTCCCTGGAAGGCCCCTGCCTCAGAAGAAACTTGAGTTGCCACAGGGCCACCCTGACTCTTGCCTAACAGACTGACGACATCAAGGAGGCAGACAAGTCTCACGTCAGCCACCACCAGGGGGCTGGCTCTAGCCAGGCAGCCTCTGCATCAGAGGATGGCTGAGAGGGAGGGAGGACGGTTCTCCAGGGCGAGTAGCTCCCTTTCTGTTTCACAGAGGGGTTAAGTACCTTGCTCAAGGTCACACAGCCGGTCCAGGCCAGAGCTAGTGTTTGAGCTCAGACGCTGTGGCTCCAGAATTCATGCTCTCAACCAGTCTTCTGGCTGTTCTAATAGAGTGTTTGGGTGCACTGGGCCGGACTTGATCTTGTCCACCTGTCACTCTGTGCTTCAGACTCTGCAAGATTCCTAAGGACTCGGATTCATGGGCCTCCAGCTTCTGCTCACATGAGCTTATTGCCTCCCGCCACGGGTCATTCCAACTCTGGACAGAGCTAACTTTTCAGCTGCCTTTTGTAGACCTGGAATCATCGTTCCTGAAGTTTTCACTCAGGGATCTCCAGCCCGCCTGTGGCCATAAAGAGCAATTCTGCCCCATCTCACCCTGCAGATTTTAGCATTTTATAAAGTTGAAGAGAGTAGCCAGAAGCCTGCTGGTTTCTCTCCTTCAAGGTCACTGTCCCCAGGCCCTCAACGCTTCCTTGTATGTCATGGCTTGAGGTCTTGCACCACCTTGGCCATTCTCTGAAATCACTCTAAGTGGGCCACACACCGAGGTCCCCAGAGGTGAATACTCAGACCTGGTGTGGCCCAGTCAGCCCAGAGGTGCAGGCGTGCTCGTTTCTTTTGCATCATGAATGCAGCCTAACACACTGACTCCTTAGTGTCCACGTCCTGTGGCTGGATTATCTGGGCCCGATTGTTACACCAAGCCCCGAGGCCTTTTCCTCTCCCTTTTACTGCCTTTGGTAGACAGAGAAGGGGAGTGAAACAAACAAATGAGAAGCAACTTGATACCATGGAAAGATCCACAACCTGCCAGTTCTAGCCCCAACTCCACTACTAGGTGACCTTGGGGTATGTGATCTTGAGTGAGTCACCACTCCTCTTTGGGCCTCAGTATCCTCATCTGTAAAATGGGAAAGAGGGGCTACATGATGTATATGATGACCCCTTCTTGTTCTGTGACCAGTTCTTCCACTTTACCTGGCTAACGAACAGGAGCCCCAAGAAGACAAATGGACACATCTCACTCAATCTCCATTTGTATCGTAAGTTTCCCTACTATCAGTATTTTGCTGAGAGGACACGGAGGCTCAGAGAGATCGTATGACCTGCTCAAGGTCACACGGCTCTAGTAAGTGGCAGAGCTGGGATTCGAGCCCAGGCCTTTCTGATCTCCACGTCAGCAGTTCTCCCATCACATCTCGCTGCCTATTTAAAAGGAGAGGAAGGACTTTTGGAGATGCCAAATCATTCTGAAAACTAGTACCGCAAAAATTCAAAACAGTGCAAACCCGATGCTCAGTGCATCTTAATGATGTTCCCTGAGTCCAAGAAGGGTCACTACCAGGAGAACACAGGGAGTCTTCAATTCTGAGGCCCCACAGAGAGGAGATGGGTTTAAATTGCAGTGAGGAGTTCAGTTATACATGGCTCCACCGGATATTTGGTGGGGCTAAGACACCCAAAGGAGACCTTTAAGAACAAGGCAGGGGCTTGAGAGCCATGCGCCATGTAGGTATGGCCCACCCCAGAACGCTAAAGCAGTAGAATTGGATGAAAGACTCGATAGAAAAAGCTTGGATAACAAATACGTGTTTGTTAAATGGAATAGCCCTTGCGTGGAGAGTCTTGTCCAGGGTTTGTCAAGGGAACTCAGATCTGGGGTTCTGCAGTGACTCAGCCTCTCTGACCCAAGTCTTTGAAGGAGGGGAAGGGGAAGGTGAGGACAGAGGAGATGATGAACCATCTGGCAACCTCCTGGTGTTGCAGAGCCAAAGTGCATCTGCAAAAGATGATCTAGGAACAGAAGAAAGCCTGGGGACGCAAAGGACAGCTAGGAGGAGAGACAGAGGGTAGAGAGGAACCTGAGGGTAGAGAACCTCCTCATTTCCCCTGAGTCCACACTCCTCACCAGGAGTCTTGGGATTTCTGTTCACACCTGAAATTCCAGCATCACCCAACAGTGTCACCCAGTGGCCAAGTCAGAGAGGTGCATGGAGGTGCCCAAGGAAGTGGAAACTAGACGGGGGAGGGGGAAAGGGGAGCTCCAAGTCAGAAACTCTTGGGGATGTGGTGTAGGCACATGGCAGAGCTGTGCTTTATGGATCCTGCATGCCCCAAGGAACTTCCTCTTTTCGCTGAACTCTGACTGTTAGAATCTGTTGGGTTAGGCCAGGGCCTCCCTAAATGGAAGATCCCCAAATCTCCCTGAAGAGGCAGGGTGTCTGTAGGACACCCCCCAACCCCAGGCTTTACTTCTGGGATGATGAGGGGCTGGGAAGGCAGCTGCTGGCTGGCCCTCCCCCTGGGTTCATCTGGTCAGGTTTAGGGTCATGGTCGTCAGGTCAGCTCGGTGGGTCAGCAGTGGAGGGGCTGGAAGTCAGATGGCGGAGTAACTTCACGGTGGGCTGCATACCACGTCCCTTCTCTTCCAGCTGCACCTCTCCAAAGTCCAAGAGCTTTCAGGAAATAAGCAGAAGTTCTTTCTCTAGGAAAGGTGGGACTCCAGAGTTAGATCATAAAGAAGGCATCATGGTTCCCAAGAAAAACACAACGGAACTGGGGAACAAGGGTCTAATCGAAACCCTCTCCAGACTTATGTGATAAGGACAATAACTAACAGAGGTAGGCACTGTGTTCATTCCCACACTACAAGCATAGAAACTGAAGCTTAGCGAGGGTGAGTGGCCACATCGCTGGTAACCAGGCGCAAAAGGCGGGAGCCGAGTCAGGGTCTGTCCGCTAGCCCCAGCTCTAAACCAGGCACAGAGTCAAGCACAATGGGGACACACGGAGGTTGGCACAGAGGAGGTGATCAATAAATATTAGTTGAATTAGTAGATCCTCCCCTAGAAGGATGAGTAGGAAAACAGAATTGTCAACAATTGACCGTAACCCAAAGCAGAATTAATTGGCTTAAATTGAAGAATAATATAAGCACAGAAATACATAAGAAAAGGAAACCTTTCCTAAAGGCTGGGCGCTTGAGAGGTGACTTGAAGGAGGAGAGGTGAAGGGGTACTGAGGTGAGGGTCTGGGTATCTGCGAGGGAAATCCGCATGCCTGCCCCCGCCTTGCTCAGCCCTGAGGGAAGGCTCCTGGGACAGCCTGGCTCCAAAGCAGCCCCAGGGCTCTGCACCTCCTCATGCTCTGTGTCTCTTCACGTCACGTATCTTGACCTGCCAGTTTTCTGCACACGGCACTTAGCGTGTTTACGGTCTCATTCCCCCACTACTAGAATGCAAATTCCATGAGGAGAGACTTGGGGGATTTTGCCCTCTCCTGTATCCTCAGTGCCTGGAACACTCTGAGTGCTCAGTACGTGTTTGTGAAACAAATGCCCAGATGGACGAGGGAATTCCTGGATGAAGTCACAACAGGAACAAAGCACAGAATTAGCCTCCCCTGTGCCAGGGACACTGCCTGAGGAGCATGGGAGGACATGGTGAGACAGAAGAGGTCATTGGGGGAAGATGGGAAAGGCTCTGAAAGTCATACAGAGGAGTTTGGATCTATGTTGTCCTGTAGGCAATGGGGAACCATTGAGAGTTTTGAGGAGGAGAGTGACCGGAGCCAATCTATGTTTCAGAAAGATAACTTGGGCAAAGCCGTTTGCAATGCAGTGTGGACTGACAATGTAGTGTGATGGACGGATCTGAGAGCAGGAAACTAGTAAGAAGGAGGTTGCTTCCCTGATGACACATGTCGAGGGTCTGGACTCAGGCCGTTTGTTCAGTAAGTCAGGGGCGGAAGGGATGCAGGCAGTGTTGATGGTAGTAAAGAGAAAACATCAAAAGGGAGACGTTGCAGGTGGTTTAGGACCCAGTGATCGGTGAGATGGGAGAGGGAGGGCACAAGGGCCTTTGGCCAAGTGAGGGGCTCAAAGGGTGGTGTGTGCGTGTGCACCTACCTGCGTGCACTCATGCATGTGTTGGGGGATGGAGATCATACAGTGGGTGGTTCTGGCAGACAGGGGGGCTTATGGGGCTGCTATAACGGGCCTGTCCATTGTCAGCTAGGCAGATGGCAGTGCTGGCCTGATGCTTGAGAGACGTGGGGGTCGGCAGAGTGGTCATCATGGAGAGGTATTTGAAGACACGGGGTAGCATGAGATCCTCCAGGATGAGGGTGCGGATCGAGTGGGAAGGGAGGGGGTGCAGGACAGAAGTCTTGAAAACATCCACATTGTGGGGAGAGGCAGGAGAGGAGCCAGTGTGTTGCTGTCAGAGGGGCAGGACGAGGGCCTGAGGCCAGTGCTGCAGACACCTGGGCCAGGGTGTCGCCACACACTCACGTCTCCGTTCACGGACTGCCCCAGCCTTCCCACCACAGAAGCACAGGAAGCGGCAGGGCCGGGAAGCACTGTGTCCTTGTTCACGGGCAGTGTTTGTGCCACATCAGGGTCCAGACTTCTACTTCAGGCAGGAATACATTTATTAGTGGCACCCACAGAGTTAAAAATAATACTTAAAACTGACGAAGCTTCCTTGGCGTTTCATCTCAAGTAGGCTTGTCCTTCCCACGCACCCATTTGGCAGAGCAGACTGGCCTAAAGGTGACACCCAACACCCAGATGTGGGCCCTGTGGAGGGAAGCCAGGGGCATTCCGGGCAGGTCCGGGAGGTGCAAGGAGCTAGCTGGTGGGGGACACGGACCTGCGGGCTTCCATGGTGGGTGCCGGGATGCTCGGAGCCTGGCCTGCTCCCCTGCGGGCTGTGGGTGGCGGTGGTGGTGGAGAAACAGGGAGGGCTCGGGACTCCTCACCCTGCAAGGTCCGGTCGTGCCAGCTGACAGGGACATGCTCACACAGCAGGGCGGGTCCAGCCGCCACATGGAGAATGCCCCTTCAGCTTGTGAGAAAAGACATTTTCTCCTCTTCCAATTCCTCCCGGAGAGAGGAGCCTGGAATCCCGACCTCCTCTGACTTTGCCATTCAGCTGGGAGGCCGGGAAAACACCGACTTCTCTCCATTTGGAATCGCTGCTCTGGGTGGGCTTTCCTTCCTTTCAGAGGTAGGATGGGCGGCGTGGCCCCCACACAGAAGGAGACCCAGGAAAACCTGGAAAGAGACGTAAGGAGGATGAAGAAGGTGGAGAGCCCCGCTCAGGTGCTCTTAACATAACTGCTAACTAATAGCAGCTCAAATTCAGCACATCCAGAACCACATTCTTGTTTCCTTCCCATGCCCCCAAACCTGACCCCCCATCTCTGACTGGCACCAATCCTCACTCAGTCGTGCGGGCCCAAAGCCCTGGACACAGCCTTCGGCTAATGCATCGGTGGTTCTGTGGCCTCTGCCTTCAAAGTGTGTTGCCAATTAGATGTCTCCCTTCCTCCAGCAAGACAAGCTTGTCCCCAGACGCTGCCCTCTTCCTCGGGCACCTTGCAGGCCTCCCTGCTCCTACCTAGGTCCCTTGCAGGAGCCACAGTGATTTTTTAAACAACAAATCAGGTTGGGTCATGCCTTTGTTCAAAATTCAGTGGTTGTTCACTGCCCTTAGAATTAAACCCAAAGTCTGGTGGCCCAGAATGCAGTGTACCATCTGTGCCCTGGATACCCTTCTGACCTCATTTCCTCCCCATGGTCACTCGGCCTGGCGCGGCTGCCTCCTTCTGGTCCCCACACCCAGCAAACGCATCCCCCATGGCACGGCTGTCCCCACTCCCTGGGGGACTCTCCCCACCAACATCCTCATGACTCACTCCCTCCCTTTACGGGGTCTCTGCTTACACATTACTTCCTAGGAGACGCCTGGTGCATAAGGCGGGGATGAATGAATGAATGTGCGATGATACCTGTTTTAATAACTGTGTGCCTGGCATGTAGAAAGCTCTTCACAACCTGCGTGAAATAACAGCCTGGCCTGTGCTCCCTGTCTTGGCTATGAAACCTGCTCCCACCCCCAAGGGTGCCGCTGGTTCTCTGTAAACGAAGCACGAGCTACACAGAGAAGGTGGAAATCAGCTCTGCAGAAAGGGCCAGATGCAGGAGATGCCATTGGCCACCAGGGGGTGCCCCACGCAGCGGCGTCCTGCAGGCATGCGGGAGGGCTGAAGCCACCCTATGCCCACGCAGCAGGGAGAGATGGGAACCAGACAGCCACGGGCCAGAGCTTCTGTGCCAGCGGCACCTGGCTCCCTGCAGGTCTCCCAACCCGGGTCCTGAGGGCTTTAAAAAAAAAAAAACAGGCAGGTGAGATTTTGAAGGTTTAAAATGGCTTTTTCCACCTATTTGTCAAGCCTCAAACTCCAGCACCTCCAGACACCTGAGGTCACATTTCTGACAGCACCTCCCCTTCCCCACTCTAAAAATACAGAATCCAGAGATTGAGCTTTAGAGAGGTTAAGTAACAAACGCTCTCCGCCTGACAAACCCTCTAAGCCCTCCCCTGGACAGCATTCCCTGTCTCCCCAGGCTGACTCTGGCCCAATCTCCCAGGAGGTCACCGCTCCGTGTACACATGCCCTATAGCATGTGTTGGGAACTGCGACCGTGTGAGCTTCCTGAGAACAGATCGTGTGTGTGTGTGTGTGTGTGTGTGTGTGTGTGTGTGAGTGAGAGAGAGAGAGAGAGAGAGAGAGAGAGAGAGAGAGAGAGAGAGAGAACTCAGGGCCAGGAGGCTCCTATCAGACTTCTCAACCCCAATCTCCGGCCCCAAATTTGACATCTCTAGTATGCCCTTGTCCTCCCACATCCTGGTCTTTCCTTCAAGGCCCTCCCTCCTCTTTCCCGTCTGCGTGAGCCCCATGTAGGCTGGGGCTCAGTGCGGACAGTGTCTTAGAAATCACCTCACTGTTGCTGGGGGCATCCAGCAGCCACGAGTCCCAGGAACTCACTGATCACTGCACCCACCCCCATGCCAGGTCCTTATGCTGTGTCATGGTCCTCTGTGACTGGTGGGAATGGCTTCCCACCACAGCAAGCGGACTCTGTCTCGAGGTGCAGCTCCCTGTAGTGTCACCTGTCTTTGCCGTTGTCACTTCTCAGGGGCAAACACCGTGCCACTAAGAACCGGGGTTCTCACTTGGTAGAAGGCCAGAGAATGGCAGGGCAGGGCCTGAGGCGAGTGCGCAGGGTGGGGCTAGGGCAGCATTTGAGGTGGGCGAAGTCAGTCTCCAGGTCCTCTGGAGAGGACCAGCTTCTTGCTCATTCTCACTGAAAGCTCCTTTTAAAATATCCTCCCACCCACCCCCATGTGCCCCATGTGTTGGATCATTTGTCTGCAAAACAAACTGCTTTTATTATGTAATGATGAGTGTGTCTAGGAACTGTTAATAATCTGGGCATTTATAATGGCCAACGTAGCTTCTGGGCAGTGTGAGAGGCTGTTTACTGCCTCACTGAAGTGTGAGAATTCAGCTTAGCTTAAACCCATTTGACATTCTGTTTTGCCTGGGCAGTCTTGTCACAAGGTGTGACTTTCCCTCAGGCTTTTTGAAATTCTAAGATAACTGAAATACCTCACTATTGCCCTCTTGGACAACCAATCTCTGGGGATTCCTGGATGTGGACACTGGCTTTGGTGTCTGACTTGCTCTGTCCTGCAAAGTTCTGCTTCTTACTTGCTGGGTGGACAGGAGTTCATTAGCTAATTTTTTAAAAAGTTCCCATACAAAAATGGAATAGTGGGCTAATTTTAATCATAGCCCTCCCATATAGCATAATACCTTAGCCCAATAAAGTACATAAGACTGTATGTACGGCTTGATTGTATCTCCATTAAAAATAACAAAAAAGGGTAGGATTTCTAGCTGTGGCAGAGAGAAGAGGTTGACAAATCCTGTCATTCAAAAATAAGGCTAAACTGGACAAATTTGTCAAAAACATTTCAGAGCTCTGGAAATTGATCAAATATAAATAACACATTGAGAAATGTTTATTCATGAAAAATGGTTACACTTCTGGTAAGAACAATGGGAATCTGTAGTGTTCTTGCTTAGAGCTGCACCCTTCCCGCCAGGCTTGGATGAGGTAGGACTACCAGAGTGTGGCTGGCTATGAAGACCAGCATCTTCATTGCTAGAGGAGGCTGCTTTGATTTGGAGGGCAGGATAAAATTTCTATGCCTAGCAATGTTTTCTGTAAAAGTAGAAAACATGGTTTAGAACAAATGGGAAAGCCTACAGCCCTGCTCATGTGAAGTTGTGATGCTCTTGTGGTGGGCAGCAGACAGCAGTGTACCCAGAAATTTGACACACTGATCTGGAAATAAGAGAACTATGAAGGGACTAGATATGCTTTCCACACATCTCTGGCTGACTAGGAGGCTGTGCTAATGCACAGAAAAGTCCTAGGAGGACCTACTAGAAAGTAAAAGCTGACTTAAAAACCTGCCTGAATTTTGAACACCTCCCCAACCCTCACTCAGATACCATGACACACAGTCATCAGACTGGTCAAAATAAACAAAAAAGAGGCCCTCTTACGAGCTGGAAGGTGAAGGAAGCAGATAACCTGTAAAGGAAAACCCATCAGACTAACTGCAGACTTCTCAACTGAGACTGTACAAGCCACAAGGGACTGGGGCTCCATTGTCACTCTTCTCAAACAGAATAACGCCTGGCCTAGAATCTTGTACCCTGCAAAACTAAGTTTCTTATATGAAGGAGAAATAAAGACTTCCTCAGACAAGCAAAGACTAAGGGAATTCATCAAGACAAGACCTGCCCTTCAGGAAGTACTCAGAACAGGGTTTCACATGGATCAGTATAATAGACACTCACCAGTGTAAAATCATCCAAAAGCTAAAGGTCAAAGGCCAGATACCACAGTGGCTTAAGAGAGAAAACAAAGCAACAAAGTTCAACTGAACAGGATGAACAGAAATCTGCCCAACTTATTAATTCTTTCAATAAGTGTTAAGGGCTTGAACTGCCCTCTAAAGAGACATAGGTTGGCCAAATGGATAAATATACACAAGCAAAGTATCTGCTGCCTTCTGGAAACTCATCTAACACACAAGTACACATTCAGACTCAAGGTGAAGGAATGGAAAACAATATTTCATGCAAATGGAAGCCAAAAGAAAGCTGGCATAGCAGTTCTGATTTCAGATAACTTAGTCTTCAAATCAACAAAAGTAATGAAAGGTGAAGATGGTCATTATATATAATGGTTAAGGGTACAATTCAACAAGAAGACATAAAAATTCTCAATATTTATGCACCTAACTCAGGTACACCCAGATTCATAAAGCAAATCCTCCTTGATCTAAACAAAATGATAAACAACAACACCATAATAGCTGGAGACTTCAACAACCCTCTGACAGCACAGGACAGATCCTCCAAACAGAAAACAAACAAACAATGGATTTAAACAGAACACTAGAGCAAATGGGCCTGACTGATATTTACAGAACATTTTGCCGTAAAACCACTGAATATATGTTTTTCTCATCAGTTTATGGGACATTCTCTAAGATTGACCATATCCTAGGCCACAAAGTATGTCTCAACAAATTTAAAAAAATAGAAATTATACCATGCATCTTCTCTTACTATACTGGAATGCAAAGTCATGGAAACTAAATGACCTTCTACTGAACAATTATCGTGTTAAGGAGGAAATTAAGATGGAAATCAAAAGATTTTTTGAACTAAATGATAAAGGAGATACAAGTTACCAAAATCAGTGGGACACAGCTAAAACAGTCCTGAGAGAAAAATTTATACCCACAAATGCCTACATCCAAAAGACAGAAAGATCACAATCAACAATCTAATAAATTGTCTTAAAGAACAGGTAAAGGATGAGCAACCAACCCCAAACCCAGCAGAAGAAAAGAAATAACAAAGATCAGGGCATAACTAAATGAATTCGATAACAAAAAAACTATGCAGAAGATTAATAAAACAAAAAGTTGATTCTTTGTAAAAATAAACAAGATTGACACATCTCTTGCTAGATTAATGAGAAGCAGAAAAGAAAGGACTTTAATAAGCTCAATCAGAAATGAAAAGGGAGAAATTAAAAGTGATACCATGGAAATACAAAATATCATCTATGAATACTATGAAAACATCTATGCACATGAACTTGAAAATGTGGAGGAAATAGATAAATTCTTAGAAACACACAGCCTCCCTAGACTAAACCCGGAAGAAATAGAATTCCTCAACATACCAATATCAAGTACCGACATTGAAGCAGCAATAAAAAATCTTCCTAAAAAGAAAAGTCCTGACCAGATGGTTTCACATTTGAATTTTATCAGACCTACAATGAAGAACTGGTGCCTATTCTGCAGAAATTATTTCACAACATCGAGAAGGAAGGAATCTGCCCCAGCATGTTTTATAAAGCCAACATCACCCTGATACCAAAACCAGGAAAGGATGCAACAATAAAGGAAAACTATAGACCAATATCCCTTGTGAATATAGATGCAAAAATTCTCAACAAAATCCTAGCAAACTGAATTCAGATGCTTATCAAAAAAATAATCCATCACAACAAATTGAGCTTCATCCCAGAGATGCAGGGATGGTTCAACATATGCAAATCTACAAAGATAATTCAACACATAAATAGAAGCAAAAACAAAGACCATAAGATCCTCTCAATAGATGCAGAAAAAGCATTTGACAAAATTCAGCACCCTTTTATGATAAGAACACCTAACAAAATAGGCATAGACAGTACTTACTTAAAAATGATTCAAGCCATATCTGACAAACTCACAGCCAACATAATACTGAATGGGGGATAATTGAAAGCATTCCTGCTTAGAATTGGAATTAGACAAAGTTGCCCTATGTCACTGTTTCTATTCAACATAGTGTTGAAAGTCCTAGCCAGAACAATCAGACAAGAGAAGGAAATCAAGGGCATCCAAATGGGGGCAGAAGAGGTCGAAGTATCATTCTTTGCTGATGATATGATGTTATGTCTAGAAAACCCCAAAGACTCTGCCATGAGACTACTGGAATTGATAAACAAATTCAGCAAAGTCTCAGGTTACAATATCAATGTACAGAAATCAGTAGCATTCCTATACACCAACGGTCAAACTGAGAACCAAATCAAAGATTCAATACCCTTCATAATAACAACAAAGAAAATAAAATATCTAGGAATATATTTAACTAAGGAAGTAAAAGACCTCTACAGAGAGAACTATGAAACATTGAGGAAGGAAATAGCAGAGGACATAAACAGATAGAAAATCATACCATGCTCATGGGTCAGCACAATCAACATTGTTAAAATTTCCATACTATCCAAAGTGATCTATAGATTCAGTGCAATCCCTATTAAAATGCCAACATTATTTTTCACAGATCTAGAAAAAATAATTGTACACTTTGTAGGCAACCAGAGAAAATCCTGTAAAGCCAAAGCAATCTTAAGCAAAAAGAACAAATTGGGAGGCATCAATTTACCAGATCTCAAGCTATACCACAAAGCTATAGTAACTAAAACATCATGGTACTGGAAGAAGAACAGTGACATAGAACGATGGAATAGAACTCAGAACCCAGATATAAAACCATCCTCACATAGCTGTCTAATCTTTGACAAAGCAGACAAAAACATACACTGGGGAAAAGAATCCTTATTCAATAAATGGTGCTGGGAAAACTAGATAGCCACATGTAGAGGACTGAATCAGGATCCACACATTTCACCTCTCACAAAAATCAACTCACAATGGATAACAGACTTAAACCTAAGGCATGAAACTATAAGAATTCTAGAAGAAAATGTTGGAAAAACTCTTATAGACTTTGGTCCAGGCAAAGAATTTATGAAAAAGAACCCAAAGGCAATCACAGCAACAACAAAAATAAATAAATTAGACCTGATAAAATTAAAAAACTTCTGCACAGCCAAGGAAACTATCACAAGAGCAAACAGACAACCTACAGACTGGGAGAAAATTCACATGCTACACATCCAATAAAGGGCTGATAACTAGACTCTACATAGAACTCTGGAAAATCAGCAAGAATAAATCAAATAACCCTATCAAAAAGTGGGCAAAGGATGTGAACATAAACTTTTCAAAAGAAGAGAGACTAATGGCCAAACATATGAAAAAATGTTCAGCATTTCTAATCATCAGGGAAATGCAAATCAAAACCACAATGAGATATCACTTAACTCCAGTGAGAATAGCTTTTGTCCAAAAGTCCCAAAACAATAAATGTTGGCATGGTTGCAGAGAGATAGGAACACTCATACACTGCTTGTGGGACTGAAAACTAGTACAACCTTTGTGGAAAGAAATATGGAGATACTCCAAAGAGCTAAAAGTAGAACTACGATTTGATTCAGCCATCCTGTTACTGGGTTATCTACTCAAAGGAAAAAAAGACATTCTATAAAAAAGACATCTGCTCTAGAATGTTTATAGCAGCACAATTCACAATTGCAAAGATGTGAAAACAACCCAAGTGCCCATTAATACATGAGTGGATTAATAAAATGTGGTATATGTATACCATGGAGTTCTACTCAGCCACAAAAGACAATGGTGATATAGCACCTCTTGAATTATCCTGGTTAGAGCTGGAGCCCAATCTGCTAAGTGAAGTATCACAAGAATGGAAAAACAGGGACCCCATGCACTCACCATCAAATTGGTATTAACTGATCCACACATATGTGCACATATAGTAGTAACATTCATCAGGTGTCAGACAGCTGGGAGTGGGGAGGAGGGTATGGGTATATTCACACCTAATGGGTGTGGTGTGGGGGATGGACATGTTTGAATCTCTGACTCAGGTGTGGCAAAGGCAATATGTGTAACTTAAACATTTGTACCTCAGTAATATGATGAAATAAAAAAAAGGTTGTATTTGAGGTTGTAACCAGTACAATAAGGTAATAAAAAGAAATAAATGGCATCCAGATTGTAAAGGAAGAAGTAAAATTGTCTTTATTCACAGATGATATGATTGTCTATGTAGAAAATCCAATGGAATCTACAAAAAAAACTACTAGAATTTGAAAGCGAGTTTAGGAAGATGTCATGATATAAAAATCAATCCTATTTCTAAATACTAACAACAAACAATTAGAAATTGAAATTTAAAAACACTATTTACAATAGCATTAAATTATAAAATACTTAGGAACAAATCTGACAAAGGATGTTAAAGACCTATACACTGAAAGTTACAAAATATTGCTGGTAAAAATGAAAGACCTAACAAATGGAGAGACATACTGCATTCCAAGGTCAGAAAACAGTCTTCTTAAGATGTTAGTTCTTCCCAAATTAATCAGTATATTTGATACAATCCCCTCAAAATTCCAGAAGACTTTTAGTAAAAATTGACAAATTGAGTCATATTTAAATGCAAAAGACCTAGAATAACCAAAACAATTTTGTGAAAGAACAAGGTTAGAGGGCTAATACCATCTGATTTTGAGACTTATTACAAGGTTGCAGTTATAAAAGCAATGTGGTATTGGTGTTAAAATGGACAAATAGATCAATGGAGCAGAAAAGAAAGTCCAGAAATTGACTCACAATATAATAATATAAACAATTTATTTTTGATAAGGATGTAAAAGCAATTCAGTGTAGAAAGGATAGTCTTTCAACAAATGGTGCTGAAGCCATAGACAGCTATAAGCAAACATATGAACATAGACCTTTTCCTAATACCACAAACAAAAATTAACTCAAAATGGATCATAGATCTAACTGAAAGAGGTAAAACCATACAACTTCTAGAAAAAAAGGAAAAATCTGTGACTTTGTGACTTTCAGTTACTCAAAGATTTCTTAGATATGATGCTAAAAAAGCATGATCTATAAAAGAACACATTGATAAATCAGACCTCACCAAAATTAAAAACGTTTGCCCTTCAAAGACACCATTAAGAAAATGAAAAGACAGACCCAGGCTTGGAGAAAATGTTTGCAAAAACTGTATCTGGGCCAGGCGTGGTGGCTCACGCCTGTAATCCTAGCACTCTGGGAAGCCGAGGCAGGTGGATCGCTCAAGGTCAGGAGTTCGAGACCAGGCTAAATAGGCTAAAATAGAAAGAAATTATCTGGACAACTAAAAAAATATATATAGAAAAAATTAGCTGGGCATGATGGTGCATATCTGTAGTCCCAGCTACTTGGGAGGCTGAGGCAGGAGGATGGCTTGAGCCCAGGAGTTTGAGGTTGCTGTGAGCTAGGTTGAAGCCACGGCACTCTAGCCTAGGCAACAGAGTGAGACTCTGTCTCAAAAACAAAACAAAACAAAACAAAACAAAACTGTATCTAATAAAGGATTCTCATCCAGAATATATAAAGAATTCCTACAACTTAATAAGAAAAGAAAAACAGCCAATTAAAAAATGGGCAAAAGAATCGAATAGACATTTCACCAAAGAGCATATACAAATGGCTATAAGCCCACGAAAAGATGCTCCCATCATTAGTCATTAGGAAATGCAAATTAAAAGCTCAATGAGGTAACACTATGCACTACCAACTGTAAAAAAAAAATACTGACAATACCATCTGTTGGTGAGGATGGGGAGAAATGGAAATACTCATGCTTTGGTAGGAATGTAAAATGGTGAATCCACTTTGGTAAATATTAATATTATACAGTTTCTTTAAAAACTTAAGCATATACCTACCATACTAGCAATTCATTTCTAGGCATCCACCCAAGAGAAATGAAAACATGTCCACACAAAGACTTACATGAAAATGTTTATAGCAGAACTATTCATAATAGCCACAAACTGGAAACAATCCAAATGTCCACCAACTGATGAATAGATAAACAAAATGTGGTTTTTCCATACAATGGAATACTATTCAGCAATAAATAAAAATGGAATGAACTGCTGATATATACTACAACATGGATGAAACTTACAACATGCTAAGTAAAAGTAAACACATATTTTATGGTTTCACTCATATAAAATTTCCAGAAACGGCATGTCTATAGAAAAATAAAGAAGAACAGGGTTGCCTGAGGGTTAGGGTGGGAGTGGGAATTGACTACAGGTAGGAGTGAACTTTTTGAGAGTGATGGTTATAAATTTACTAAACTATTGAATTTTAGACTTCAAAGGAGTTTCTTTTGTCATGTATAACGTATACCTCAATAAAGATGTTAAACCTACACAGTAACAACAACTACTACACATGCCCAGAAAGAAGATGGGAAAAAATATGCCAATATATCAAAAACAGTTATGTTGGGATCCTATTATGAGTGGATTTTTTTCATTATTTCCTACATTTTCAGTAACCTGCATTACATTTACAATGAAAAAATATCAAATTTTTAAAAAAAGTGAATTCATAACTATTTTATAAAACCATAAATAGTGATGAGTCTTAGAGGTTGGTATTGGAGAAAGGTCTCATAGGGATGGCATTTTTAAGTCGGAAGGTCTTTCTAGGCCCTACAGCGATACAAAGAAAGGAAATCAACAGAGCTGGGGCTGCCAATCAAAAACCCTTAGAATCGTTTTTATTCTTCCTTCCTCCTTCATTTTTAAGACTTCATCTCCACGCCTTAGCAATTCTGCCTTTAGAGTGGGGATGCTTCTGTTTCTTTCTGCCCATTCTGGCTACGCAGCCCTCACTCAGCCCGTGACCCACTGCCCAAGCATTCTAATGGCTCAGTCACGTTCAGTCAGCTTCCCCTTCAACCTGCTCCGAGCAATTTAAATGCATTGTTTTTAATGGGTGGGGAAGCGCTTAACCAATTGTTACACTACACTATAAAACCTCAGTCATTATAAGAGTGTGGTGGTCCTAGAATATGGGTAAACAGACCAATGGAATAGAACAGAAAGTCCAGAAATAGCCTGAGTACATATATACATTTGTATACAATAAAGGTGACATCTCACAACAATGGGGTTAGAAATGACTTTTTAATAAACAGTATAATGCTACTGGGTAGCCATCTCACATCCTCCACCAGTGTAAAATCCAAATAAGTTAAAGATTCAAATGTAAAAAGTGAAGCTTCATTACTAGAAGAAATCACAAGGGAATATTTTATAATCACGATGTATAGAATATCTTTTTATGTCTAACCCACAATACTAAAGCCATAAAATAAAAAAATTGATAAATTCAACTACATCTAAAAAAAAAAACTACTTTTGCATGGTAAAAAAATATGGTAAGAAAATACAAAGAAAAATGATAAATTAGGAAAAATATCCGTAATTCATAATCCAGACAAAGGGCTAATTTCCTTCATATATAAAGAACTAAAAGAAGTCATAAGGAAAAAGGTAAGCCACTCAATAGAAAAATGGGAAATGATAATGAACAGTCAGTCCATAGACGAAGAAATGCAAATGTTCCTCAACATGTGAAAAGATATACTCCCTCGCTCATAATTAAGAGGAAGATACTAAGAATGCACTGAGACACCATTTTTCCCTCTATCAGTTTTGCAAAAATGCAAAAGTTTGGCCACATACTTTGTTTTCTGAGTTCTCAAGAAACAAACATTCTCATCCATATTCTGTTAGTGAGAGTGTTAATTGGCTCAACTCCATGGAGTTTTCAAAATTACAGATGCATTTACCCTTTGACCTAGTATTTATCCTATGGACACATATGAGTATGGCATATGCGCAAGGTCATTCATTGCAACATGCTCTGTAATAGCAAAAGACTGGGTGCAGCCCAAGTGTCCCTCACAAGGGAATTGGTAAAATAAACTGGTATATCCATACACGGAATACTATGCTGCTATAAAAAGGAATAAAGAATATTTCTATGTTTAGTTGTAGAAAAAAAGCTCTGGATATATTAGAAAATGAAAAAAGAGCAAGGTGAAAACACTATATTAAGCATGCTACTTTTTGAGTACAAAAATCAGAGGAATAAAAATATACGTTTGTATTCATTCCTAACTGCACAAAGAAATACTAAAATGATACACAAGAAAGGAACTCACTGGTTACCTACGTGAGTCATGGGATGGAGTGGCAGGGCAGAGTGAGAATGAGACATCTCAATGTGTATCTTTTTTATTTATTATTTTGATTTTTGATCTATGTAAAATATTACTATTCCAAACAAAAATAAAAACACTTTTTAAGTGCACCATTAGTGGATGTTAAAAGCCACACATGCACAGCCACTTTGAAATGCCATCCCCATTGTCCACAGGATCAAGTACAAACTCCTGCACCTGCACTCAAGAGTCTCAATTTCCCAGCCTTGTCTCGCACCCCTCACCCCTACCCAGGCCTTAGGCGCTAGGGACTGGTGTTGATTCCCTGAGAATACCATGTGCTGGGACCTGAGCCTTTGTTCTCTCCATCTCCCTGCATGGGATGTCCGCCCCCTCCCACTTAACTGATAACTCTCAAGCCCTCCTCCTGCTTCTCCTGTGGAGTAGAATGTAATGATGATGACGACTGCGATACCACTGTTTGCTGGGCACCTACTGTGCTGGGCACTGCACTTGGTGCTTTGTTGCAGCTCATTTAATCTTCCCGCAAACCATGGGGACATGTGAAGGAGGAATTGCTATTAATATCTCTGTTTCGTACACACAGGAAGCTGAAGCCAGAAGAGGTAAAACTAGCGATGGTGCAGCACCATGACCCCGAGCTTGGCGTCTGGGGTCAGGCAAGCATGACCTAGACTCCCAACTCAGCTCTTTCCTGATTCTGTACCCTTGGAAAGTTACATCATCTACAGAAGCTTTAATTTAACCATCAGTAAAATGAGAATAATAAAAATTCTTACTTCGTGGACTTGTGCAGGATGAGGGAGACACTGGGAAGGAAACACCTAGCACAGTGCTTGGCGCATGGTCAGTGTTCGGTCACGGGCCAGTCACGCCATCCTCGTACAGTATTTTATGCACTGTTCCATGTTGAAGTCTCCCTCCCCTGAAATGTGAAGTCCCAGCCACCCAATTCTCTTGTTTATACCAACACCACCATGCCAGCCGATGCCATGTCACCTTTATCTACCTCCATTTGTCTTTATTTCTTCAGTTAGGTCATAGAGTTTCCAGGGCCAGGACTAGCTCCTGAGTTTCTCTGTATATTCCATCATTGGACCTGGCACTTAGTAGATGCTCAACAAATTTTTATTGATTAAGTTTGAAGAAAGGGACTAGAAAACTTAAATAAAGCTAGAGACACCTAAGGACTAATTTAATTATAAAGAATATTAATGTCAGGCTTGGGTTGCAGAGAAAATGCAAAAGGCAGAAACTCCTATGATGTAGACAGGAAGTGAAATAGCAATGACAGGAAGTGGGAAAAGAGGGTATTGAAAGTAGTGCAATGCGATGAGGGAAACATTTATATTTAGAGGGACTAGTCTTGGGCAATGCCGAGTTTCCCCTTTTCTTGAATTCTCTAAGGTATGGATGATTGAAATGAGATTAGAAGGCCACTGCTAACTCCAAAGTGCCTTAAACAATGAAGCCTTATTGTTTGGAGATGATGTTGATGGTTAAAAGTTTTAGCTGATCTCAGGCTGTGCATGTGCCCCGATGGGGGAAAAGGTGATGTGTAGCCCGGAGCATTAGTGGGCCTGGGTGCTGCAAAGGCCAGGAAGCAGTCCCTCACTCTGTCTGCCACACTGGGCATGTCACGACTGGGAGTTTGTGTCTAGTTTGGATTTGTGGATTTTGAAAAGAGGGAGCAATGGGAGTATCTAGCAAAGTGGGTGGGGGAATGAAATGTTCTCCCCTTCCTCCAGGATGTTAAGGTGGGCCTTACCCTCTTCCATAGTCCACTGATTTCTACTCAGTGACAGGATTTGCTCCAGGCTGTTTTGCATAAGAAGAATGAGAGAGAAAACTCCCTTACCCCAGACGGGGAACTCCTTGGGAGTAGAGACCTATCTTATTCATCTCTGTCCTGTGTGATCGGGAGGCCCCTTTCCACAGCCTAACCCCTGGTGCCTGACATATAACAGGTGCCCCACAAGTATTTCTTGGTTGCGGTCTCTCTGCAGAGGGCTGGATGAGAGGCAATTACTTGAAAGGATGCAGGAGGTCAGGTCAGATGCCCCACTGCCATGCTCCCACGACACCCTGAACTTCACATCTTATCACACAGGATTCGCTCGTGCATTTTAGGTACCTCTTCCCTGACCAGATTCTTGCAGACAGAGATTGACTGACTTGTGCTTAATGTGGGTGCTAAACGATTGTTTACCGGATAAGTGGACATAACTTCATAATGCTGTTGATTGCTTTAGAGCTCAGAAGAACTGATTCCTCTGAAAATCATGGCTTTGCCCTTCAAACTCACAGCAAGTCCTTGACAGCAGGACCTGACATGCTGTCCTCAAATCTGCATTTGATTCCACTCATCTCCCAGGCCAGAACCATGAGGGTCTTCAAGAAGAGCTTCCAAATGTGGCTGGCTACACAGTAGGATTTCACGTGGGAGCTTTGAAATTCCTGGTGCCACGGTCACATTTCGTATCAATTAAATCAAAATGTGTGCGGGTGAGAGACTGGCATCAGTAATTCTTAAAGATCCTCAATGATCCCAGTTGATCCCCAATGACCCCACGACCCAAATGATCCCCAATTCGTGGCTTTTAAAGACCCCCAGTGGCTCCAAATCATCACTGCAGATGACTCCAGGTGGACAGCCAAGTTTAGAAACCATGGTTTGGGAAATGCATTTTCATTATTGAAATTGAATCAATCTCAATACACCAGGAAATTAGCTAGGAGACTCATGTTTCTGACACAACATAAGCGGAGACACTGCTGTAGAACATTTATCAAAGGATCTGGTGTGGCGGCTGGAATTTGTCCAGATGCTGCTAACATTCGCCGATTGCGCTGAGAAGTAGGCTCCTTAGACACCTCCTCTTCAGCACGATCGCACTCTCCTTCCTGTGTGTTCATTCAGCGCTTTAATTATGTGTTGGCATGTTTTTCTCCTCATTAGATTATGAGCAACTCGAGGGCAGGAACCATGTCTCCACAAGCACACTGAGTATTTGGTGACTGACCCATGGTGGATGAGTGACACACATTTGTGACATAAGTGTACCCATGAATTCACTCATTCATTCGTGCATTCATTCAACAAACGATGATAATGACAGAGAGACAGGTATGGCATTGGCAGAGGAGTTAGTTAGGAAGAGAGAACAGAGAATTGATCCCATGAGGAGGCAGAATTAAAAGTAGGGCACTAAAAGCTGAAGAAGATAAAAAAGAAAAGGGTATTCATTGATTAATATATTCATGTAATGCAGTGGTGGGTCAAGCTGCAGGAAGCATATTTGTTTTTACTCAGATGGACTCAAAAGTTAGTTAACATTTCTAAGTACCCTGTATTTTTCCTCGTTTTTATGGTATTTAATCACAATTAAAATCAATTAATTACTATGTTATTATTTGCATAATGTCCCTTTCCTCTTCCAAGCTCTTCCCTTGCTCTTCCATACTCTAGGAAGCGATCCCACTTGGGGCATTCACCTCGGTGTCCCCCAGAGTTCAGTAAATATTTACCAAGTGACTCAACGGATTCATGGTTTCAGTTCCTTCTTCCGTTACAAAAAGTCGTCGTATCATCTTCATCTCAGGGTTGTTACGAGGAATAATTTAGATAAAACATATAAGCACTGGGTGCATCGTAGGCGCTCAGTAATTGACAATTCATTATTATTATTATTGGGAAAAGCAATAGATACTAAGCACCTGGTCTGTACCAGACCCTGTGCTAAGTGCTGGGTAAAAGGGGACAATCAACAGGAGAAATAAATTGCATCTTTTAGCAGGAGTATGGTTCGAGGACCCCAGTGTCACCGCCTCCCCCAGCTTTCCCCCCACAAAGCCTCAGCAAACTCCAGCATTCGCTCATAACACAGCTCTACCCCGTCACGCAGGAGGCGGCAAGCCCTGGAACCACCAAGCCTGGTCTTCCCTCCCACTACCACCAGGTGGCAGCACAAAGCCCACAGATGCGACAACGCCCCGTGCAGGCTTTCGGCCTGAAGCTCCGGGAAGGAGGGCCCCAGCGCTCGGCCCTCTGGCCTTGGTATACCGTTTGGGAGTTACGGTTAATGCTCTAGGATCAGCCGCTTCCTTTCCGTTTCCCAGCCACAGACCTCAGCCCCTCACATCTGCAGGGTCCTCTTTCAGACGCTCTGGAGTGCCTTCACCCCGAGTGCCCTTCCTTTCACTGCCATTCCCTTACAGATCCTTACAGATGCTGCTTTTGTGAAGGCTCCAAGTCCTGTGTGGCCCTTAAGGTGCCTCCCCATCGCAGCTCGCTTTATGCCTTGCTGCACCCCAGCAATGGCCCGCTATGCACCCCCTGGTCTCTGTCTTTGCTGTCATTTCCTGCCGGTTCTGTGCACACACGCACGCTCACATTTGCTGCTCTTCCTCCTCTCTCACCTCCTTGAAAACCCAGCTGAACTCTCACCTGCAGGACGTCTTCCAGCTGACACCGGATGACGGTTTACTCTTCTATGCGCCGCAGCAGCACTTCCTTTCTTGGTGAGTGCTCGCTGGGTGTCAGGTTCGAGGTCATCTGGTTGCAAGATGCTTTATCAGCATCTTCAGGTGTTTCCTGTCACCTCTGCAGGGAGGGCAAGAATAGGGCCTTCTTTTGGAAGAAAAATAATCCTTTCTAACTCACTGGTCTGTCCCCTGCGTTCCATCAAGCCTGTCGTAGTCACTGATGGGCCGAAGGGAGAAAGAAGGGGTGTGTGAGTGACACACAGGGACAAGGAGAGGAGAGAAGCTTGCAGCGAAGTAGCCCAGATTCCCCTGCTCCTGGGACTCCTAGGTGAGCAGGGCAGGATGCAGGATGCTGTAAGAGCCAAAAGCCCCAGAGAAATTATTAATAGATTTTTATTCTCTTGGAAATCCAGTGCTTTCTGAGGTTTACTGAGAATACCCAATCTCTTCATTCATTCATTCAGTGTACCGAGCACTACTGGCCCGTAGGCACTGGGAACACAAAGATAAGACCCAGTGCCAGTCCTCAAGGTCACCAAAGCTTCCTGGGGGAGACAGGCTAGAACGCAACTAGTCACTACAGAGCAGGAGAAGAGCCAGAGAGAGGAATGAGGGAGCACAGACGGGGGTCGGGGGTGGGGGCCAGGGAAGGCTTCCAGAAGAGGGGCCAGGAACTGTGCACTGGAGATTCAGGAAGAGGAAGCGGCACGTGGGAAGGCACGGCAGGAGACCGCAGGGAAGGCTAAGGGCACTGCGTGTAAGTCATCCATTACGACTGGAGCACGGTGCGCAAGACACGAGAGGGGTATGGAGAGGGTAGCCGGACCGGATCTCACAAGGCCTGCCCCGAAGGCTCTGCTGAGGTTATTTGGACTTCACTTTGGAGCTGGAGGAGTCTGAAGTGATTTGGGGCAGAGCATGATATCACTGGATTTTCCCCCACTCTGGCTGCTGTGGGGGATAGAGTCTGGCTGCCGCGGGGGAAGCTGTTGCAGTGGTCTAGGCAGAGAGGCTGTGGGTATGAACCGAAGAGAGATGTCGCAGAGATCGAGTCAGCAGGCTCAATGGCCCATACGGACCTGCTGAGTCTGAGAGGCCCCTGAATCCCTGAGAAGGGAGTGCAGTGGGATTTGGATGTTCCTGCCTGGAGCTTGGGAGACAGGCCTGGGCTGGATTTGGAAATCCCTATGGATGAGACCCCTGACATGGATGAGATCACCCTTGGGGCAGGGGAGCATGTAGAAGAGAAGAGAACATCTAAGGGCCTGGAAGAGAGGGAGGGGCCCACAAAGGGAATGGGGAAGGGACGGCCAGAGATAGAGAAGGAAAATCAGGGCAGAGTCATGTCTTGGAAGCCACAGATGGAGGAAGTCGAAGGTCAGGCAGGCTGAGACCTAACGTGCCATTTGGGGGTGGCAGTGTGGAGGTGAGAGTTTCAGGGAGCAGGGCTGGGCAGAGGCCAAGCTCCATGGGTTGGTGAGTAGAAATGAGGAGGTAGGAAAATGAGTTATAGGTACCCCTTGAAGAAAGTCGAATATAAAGCAAATGATGACAATGCGTGGTGGTAGAAGGGAATGTAGGATTAAAGAAGTGTTTTATTTGTTTGAGGGTTTTTGTTTGTTTTGTTATGGAAGAAACTTTTGGGGGAAAATGGATACAAAATGAGTGGTTGAAGATGCTGGAAAATAAAGGGAGGGAATTGCGGAGAAAGTAAGCAGGGGATTTGGAGCACAGGTGGCGGGGCTGCTCAGTAAGACCGGGACACTTCTGTGAGGAGAGAGGGAGGCAAGGGTGGCTAGGGCTGGCTCTGGCTGAGAGTGCAGGGGCTGGCTGAAGTCGGGGAGTCAGGAGCCTGGGACAGAAAGAACTTCCCTGACACGAGCTGAGCTCTGCTTGGGGCCCAGTGAGAAGGAAGGACGTGGCAGTGCTTCCCATCCTCATGACTGTGTGATTTTCCCCATCAGGACCCTATAGACTGGGTAAAGGAGTGACGAGGCCACCATGGTATTGATGGGACTAGGGTGGGACTGTGCTGGAGAGGGAGGACGACTGCAGGACAGCAGTGGTTATTGGAGCTGAAAATCTAGCAGGAAAGTACTTCAAGCAATGCGTAAAGGCTCGGAGCTACTGAGTGGCAGGAATGAAGACGGGGGAGGCTGAAGGTTGGGAGAAAAGAGAGTGATGGGGGAAGGGACCAATAAGGTGCCAGGGACCATGCGGGGGGATCTGGGAGTGAGAGAGCTTGAATGCTAGGGTGAGAGTGGGCTGCGTGAGCTTAAAATTTCTGGGGAGTAGCAAATCCAGGTCTCGAATAAGTCTGGGATGTGGCCTGAGTGGGGTGCCCAAGTGGAGTCAGGGTGTAGGAGCCTGGACGGGAAGAGGTCAAAGGTGTTGGGTGGATGCTCCACAGGAGCCTGGACGTCAGGGTGATGCCTGGTCTTGGAGGAAGCCTGTGAGGCAGGGGCCAAGGCTTTCGATGGCTGAGGAGGGACCAGGTTGTCAGCAGATGGCCAACGAGGAAGGGCAGCTGGCCCCAGGAGCCTCATGGGAGCCTGGGTTTTCACAGGAGAGCAGGAGGTGGTGACTCTGGGGTAGGGGCAATAAACAGTCCCCGTCTGAAAGGGCTGTGGTTCAATGGTGACTGCAAGGGACACAGAGGCTTCCTCGAGGTGAGGGGTGCAGGGAGCGCTGCCAGGCAGGTGAGGGTCCAGGCGCAGGGCACAGGTTTAGGAGAGAGGGGAGCAGTGGGAGGGACAGAGGCTGTGCCGGGCAGTGTGACGGTGAGAGGCGGGATGAGCTGGGTGCAGGTGGCGGACTCTGGGGTGCTGCCTTCCCTCCTAAGGCCTCTGTCCCCCTCCACCAGCCTCTCCTCTTCTCCTTCTTTGTTTTCCACCCCACAGCCAAAACCTCTCTGTGGCGTTCCAGCTGTGGCCTGCTGGTGGCCACTGTGGCTCTGAGAGCTGCAGGAGAAATGCTGAGCCCCATGTGGAGGTGGCCCAGATTCAGCCTTACAGAGCACCTGCCCCTTGGGTGGGTCTTTCTGCCTTTGTTCCCCATTTTCCGCTCACCCTATGGCTTTGTTCTGCCAAGGTCAAGGAATGGGTTGGAAGCTCTGAGAGGGGGCCTTGTCACATTCTAGATACTGAAGGTTGAGCAGGAGATACTTCAAAAGGCCACTGGATCGAGCCCAGCCCTAGGCCAGCCGAGCTGGGTGACCTGCCTGAGGATGGGCAGCTAGAATGTGGCCGAGACTGAAATGAAAATTAACCTGATGTGTGTATTCACTTACTCTTCCAACCCCCATGAACTGTCCCCATTGCACAGATGTTTTGGTTCACCTAAAGCTTTATTTGGAAGACTTTTTATTCTGCTGAATTTGTAATATGCACTCACTATGTGACCTGGGGAAATGCATGTCATGTTCTACCAGCCTTGGCGCCACTTGTCCCTACCCGCGGAACCAGTTATTCGTGGGTACCTGGGAGGAGGGAGTGGGAAATGGGAAAGGCAAGACACAAGAAATGGAGACAAGACAGGAGTCTGATCAAATCTAGTTTATTGACAGTAGGGCAGAGGCTTAAATAGGGCAGAAGGAGGAAGTAGTTAGGCGGTACTTTCCAAGGCGGGAGTTACCATGGAGATTTACACGCGCGGGCCGCCCAAAGGTTACGTCACACTGGGTAAATGGAAACTTACAAGCTCTTTTCGCAGGCTTTTGTAAATGTGCGGGCTTGGTTGGCCATTTTAGGTAATCAGGCAGATCCACATGGCTCGAGGCCATCCTGAACAAGCGGTTGCCGGGCCTCATGGCTCCCGACACATGGGTAATATAGGTATATTTGTATACTCAGTTTCATATAAGAACACATTAAGGAACATAATAAATTGATTTGATCAACTGATATCCCCCCAAAAATTCAGCATTAGAGTTCTATGGGTAGCATCCCATTTGTTCATATTTCCCTTAAGTAACCTAGGAAAACATTTTAAATGCAACTAGACCATATTTTCCCATATAGTTTTATTTTATCCAGTTCCCTGTGTTATACATTCTAAACAATTTGAGAAGCAATATAGTTACACATCTTAACTTTCTCATTGCCTGATAGTTTGTCTCAGAAGAGTTCTTTTATTTCTTCAAGTTGGAGCTTCTGATCACCCTACCCAAGGCCCCCTTCACTTCCTTGTTCCTCAAAGTATAGATCAGTGGATTTAGTACAGGAGTGACCACACTGTACATGATGGCAATGATCCAGTCCTGGTCCACGGAGCTCTCTGAGTCAGGATGAATGTAGATGAAGAGAACAGGGGCATAGAAAAGAATAACTACCATGAAGTGGGAGGCGCAAGTGGACAGTGCTTTGTGAAGCATGCTGCAAGAGTGGGTTTTGAAGAAGAGATAGGTGATAATGTAGAAATAGGAGAGAAGTGTCAGAAAGAAGGAACTCATGGCAATGGTCCCTGTGACAGTACTGAGCAGCCACTGATTGAGCTCAGTGTTCCCACAGGCAAGCTTTAGCAATGGTTTCACATCACAGAAGAAGTGATGGATATGGTTGGAACCACAGAAGTTCAAGCGAGAGGTCATTACAGAGTGCAGCAGGGCATGAAAAAAACCAATGGTCCAAATTGTGGTAGCCATCTGGGTACAGAGCTGAGGCCTCATGATAACAGTGTAATGAAGTGGTTTGCAGATAGCCGCAAAGCGATCAAATGCCATCACGGCCAACAACATGGCCTCCGTGCTGCCCAGGAAGTGGAAGAAATGAAGCTGGCTTATGCATCCCAAGAAGGAAATTGCTTTATTTGTAGAGAGGAAGTTCTCCAGCATCTTTGGCAGTGTCACCGTGGAGTAGCAGATATCTATACAAGACAGGTTTCCCAGGAAGAAATACATAGGTGAATGGAGTCTTGGGTCAGAGAAAACAATCATCAGGATGGCTCCATTCCCAGCCATGTTGAGGAAATAAATGGTGAGGAAAACCAGAAAGAGAAAAAGCTGAAGTTCTTTGATGTCTGTCACTTCTAGGAGGAGAAATTCAGTGGCCAAAGTTTGATTCAGCATCGCTTCAAAGAAAAGACACAATAATGTATGGAGTGCTAGTCTTAACGAGAATCAGAGTCCTTCTAGCTCAGGATTTTCTCACTAAAACAAAAATATTTTGAGGGATAGTATTGTTTTACATGAACCTAACTGCAGCAGTTTTACATTATGTTGGCTGTTAGACTATTAAATGTTAAGGATACATGTCTTTTATGGGCTCTGACTCAATCATTTTTAAATTAAGTTTATCATTAATATTTTTCTTTCTTCCAGGGATTCAGAGCACATTGTCAGACTACAATCTTCTCTGCTCATCGACATCTACATTTGTATACAATTTTCCTTTCATATTTCCCAGTCAGCTTTAATAGGGCACAGTTTTTTAAGCACACCACCAAGGTAGTAAGATATCAACTGAAGGATTTTAGCTTAGGAAAAACAGACAGGGCTTAATTCATTATAACCATAAAGATCTTTAAAATATAATAGTAATTTCATTTTCTCATCTTAGAGTGTAAATGGGGCTAGAGGTGTTCTCTTACTGATCTATTTCTGACCTACATCCCTGGAAACATGATGGTGCCCTATTGGGATAAGAAACAAAACAACATGAATCACATATTAGCCTGATCTGAGGTATATTTTAAATTTTATCACTACGATATCTGGTGATGGTCTCTGTTTCTTATAATCTGAGCCTTTATATTTTTTAAAGATAGGATCCCAAATTGCTTCCTTCATGACAAATGTTATTGCACTTTTATTCCCCAGTAGACATGATACTGTTTTTCTTTGCCAGGTCTGTGAATCCCTGTGTACGAAAAGTTTTTCCTCTGATAGACTCAACAGTTCCTCCCTTCATTCACCAACACTAACCTCTCCTCCAAGTATTTATGGCTTCACTCTCCTTGAAATCTTGTCTTCTTTTATAATTTTCTTAACTCCTGTTTTTATTTTTCCTGAAATAAACTCACTCTTCAGATATTAAGAAATATTCTGCCTCAAGTGAAATTCACCTTCTTCTCTTCTAGCTCTATTAATGTGACAGTGGCGGTTATGTTGTCCTTAAAAGTAGTCTGCTTCATATCAGCTCTTCCCAAAGTTGCCGCAAGTTTCCAGCTCTTCCCATTTGAAAAATGTGTTTTCTCTATTTATCCCCCCTTTTTTTCCACGAAATAATTTTCCCACTGTTTTCCTCTAAAGGAATGTATTTTTAAATTTCATTTGCAGCTTTTATATAATAGTTTTTTTCAGTGAATGTTCAAACTTTTAAAGCATTATAAATAAGTTAATTATAATAAGTATTAATGTTTGACTAAGTTTGTACTGTTCACTGAAAGGCAGAAAACCTTTTGAATTGTTTTTTTTCCTCCATTATGTGCAAAGTATCTGACATTATCTCCACTAGGTAAACTGATAAAAGCAGATATAATTTTATGAAATAGATTTCTCTTTTTTCCTTTCATGTAAACATGTTGTGGATTCCATCTTGTATATTGAGAGAGAAGAAGCAGGAATGTGTGGGAAACTTATAGAAGTGGGAGGTACTGCAAAAACTATAAGAACTGTAAGAAAATTGAATGCAGATGTTAATATTGGGGTGCTTTTTATAAAAGGGTTTGAGAAATCACTGGAGAAAAAAGAAAATAATTTGATTTTCACTAGAGCAAAAAAAATTAATGAACTAGGGAACACTTCCATAGAGCCCATAGGACCACTGGCTCTATAGCTGGAAAAATTTTTTTTTTTTTTGAGACAGAGTCTCACTGTGTTGCCCCGGGCTAGAGTGCCGTGGCGTCAGCTTAGCTTACAGCAACCTCAAACTCCTGGGCTCAAGCGATCCTCCTGTCTCAGCCTCCCAAATAGCTGGGACTATAGGCATGTGCCACCGTGCCCAGCTAATTTTTTCTATATATTTTTAGTTGTACGATTAATTTTTTCTATTTTTAGTAGAGACGGGGTCTCGCTCTTGCTCAGGCCGGTCTGGAACTCCTGAGCTCAAATAATCCACCCGCCTGGGCCTCCCAGAGAGCTAGGATTACAGGCGTGAGCCACCGTGCCCGGCCTGGAAAAAATTTTGATAAATTATCTAACCTCTGCTATACCTCCATGAAGGATGGCCATGAAATAATTAAATTAGCATTCTTTGATGACTATGTATATTTTGCATATTTAAAAAAATTACCATTCCTGTTTAAAATACAAATAATATATCAAATATAATCTTTTGGTTCTCTGACCTAGAAAACAAAGTTATATTAAAAACTCATATGTGAAAATATATTTTCCTAACTTTAAAGGAAATCAGCAATCAGACCGGTCTTTAGCAAATGATTTTCTTCACTGCAATTCCAACACTTAGAGATTACAGATTTGCTCTGAAGGATATCTAGAAAACCAGTCAATGTTAAATTGAGAATAAGATATGACGATAAAAATACAAGAGGTAAAGTGTCTTTGTGTTCCACAAACACAGCGAGGAGTCCATCATTAGATAGGAAACAAGCTCTAAATTCTGGGCATTTAACTTTAATATTAACAAGTAGATCACTCATTAACACTTTGAAAATATGGGCAACTTCCCAGCCTGTGTCCTATTTCATTCTCTTACCTGATAGAATGTTCTGATTCACAGGTAATAAAGTTTTTCAGGTTTATATTCCCAGTGACTATAAAAGCTGAAAAATATATGAAGTGATGGCTCATGTTACGATTGCAGCATAAACCTCTTTATTTTCAAAAACCTTTTCCTCCCCTTTTGAAATTCTGCTGAGTTTTTAATGATCCACAGATCTCTAGACACAAAAATCCAAAGAGATTTTTTTGTCCCCTGGTGCTGAGGATTGTTGTAAAAATAAACAGGTACCTTTTCATACCTATCATATGAGGGAGTAGCCTTGGGGAATTTCTATATGGAGTTCCATTTGTTTCATTCTTCCTGTTTTCTTTCCTTACTTTGTTCCTTAGTTTCAGAACTCTGGACCATACAGGTCTCAATGGCTCCATATGTTTTCTTAGACAAATTTCCTTTCATTTCCTAGAACAGAGGAATGGATTCACTGTATCACTTTGGAGACTCTTCTGAAAAATATTCTGCTGTATAAAGTGGAAACAAAATTGACAATAAAAGTTAATGGGTGGCAGTCGCGTTCCATTGATCAGTACAGAAAGAGGATTGTATTTAATATTCTACTTATTTATTACTGTGGTTCTATGGATCTCAAAGAAAGGGAAATAAATAGAAGTATTGCTTTTGTTCTTTCTAAATCTGGCTCTTCACTCTTGGTAATAACACTAAATTATTTTCTCTAATTTTGATGTCCAAAAGCTCACATTTCTCTGTGTTTGGGAGAATGATGCTGGGCTTTGTGACGTGTATTCTCACTTCTGGATGTATCCTTTAGGTAAAAAAGTTCCACCTGATTTAACCAAGATGTATCTATGTGTGGTCTGCCATCTATCCAAGAAGTCTAATAGCAGTTATTAACACAATGTACTCTGTCCATCTTTCCATTGAGTTTCCATTCTTGTTGCCATGTAGAAATTTATTATATATTCATCATGTTAATAATTCCTTGTTATTTTATATGCTGCAAATATAATACAGATAAATAACTTTGCATGCTAGCTATATGTAAGTTATTGTTCTGAGTTTTTACTGTGTTAGGTATTTAATTCTCACAAAAAACCAATAAAAAAGTAATAAAATCATTCCTCTTTTACTGCAAGAAAACCTAGGCTCAAAAGATTTAAGTAAATTTTCCCTTTTCTTGAAATACATTATAAAACTATGATTCAAACTGAGGCTCTTTAGTTCCAGGGACCACTGAAATGTGTTTTTCTTTCCTTCAAAATATCAGCTATCTCAATTTTATCTATGGTTTCCTTATTTATCTTCACACTATTTTGATGAAGTCATGCCTAGCAATTTTCTTCTTTATGGCCTTTTTAAGATCTTGTTTATATGTTATTTTTCTCCTCAAGCAAAAATGAAATTGTCTTAAATTTTCTTTTATTATAAGCAAGCTTCATTTGTGGGCACGTGACCTATGCAGTCACACAGAATCCTACACTCAGAAGGGTCCCCAACTTGATTTAATGCTTTGTGGTCACCATCTTAGAAATTCTTAATAATTTTTTTTAATTCTTAATAATTTTTGAACAAGAAAACACACATTTTAATTTTGCACTGAGACTGCCAAATTTATGTAAAAGGCCTGGTTTATTATATTAATAATTTTACATTTGCTATTTTAGGACCACAGTCTTTTAGAACTTACATTTACATATGTGAATTAAGCAGCCACAATTGGCTCCACTTTTTCTCCATGCAGGTGGACAGAAGAGCTATTCTTAACTCACTTTTTTAATTTTTATTTTTTTCCAATATATTACTGGGATCCAAAGGTTTAAGTTACATATGTTGCCTTTGCCCCACATGAGTCAGAGGTTCAAGCATGTCCATCCCCCAGACGGTGTGCACCACACACGTTAGGTGTGTATATACCCATCCCTTCCTCCTCACCACCTGTCCGACACCTGATGAATGTTACTACTATATGTGCACATAAGTGATGATCAATTAATACCAATTTCATGGTGAGTACATGTGGTGCTTGTTTTTCCATTCTTGGGATACTTCACTTAGTAGAATGGATTCCAGCTCTATCCAGGATAATAGAAGAGGTGTTAGATCACCATTGTTTTTTGTGGCTAAGTAGAACACCGTGGTATACATATACCACATTTTATTAATACACTCATGTATTGATGGCATTTGGGTTGTTTCCACATCTTTGCAATTGTGAATTGTGCTGCTATAAACATTCTAGTGCAGATGTCTGTTTTATAGAATATCTTTTGTTCTTTTGGGTAGATGCCCAGTAAAGGGACTGCTGAATCAAATGGTAGTTCTCATTGTAGCTCTTTGAAGTATCTCCATATCACCTTCTACAGAGTTTATACGAGTTTAAAGTCCCACCAGCAGTGTATGAATGTTTCTATCTTTCTGTATCCATGCCAACATTTATTGTTTTGGGACTTTTTGATAAAAGCTTTTCTCACTGGAGTTAAAAGATATCTGTGGTTTTTATTTATATTTCCCTGATGATTAGAGATGTTGAGCTTTTTTTTATGTTTTTTGGCCATTAGTCTGTCTTCTTTTGAAAAGTTTCTGTTCATGTCCTTTGCCCACTTTTATAGGGTTCTTTGAGTTTTTCTTGCTGATTTTCCTGTGTTCTATAAACATTCTAGTTATCAGGCCGTTATGGGATGTGTAGTATGGAAATATTTTCTCCCATTCTGTAGGCTGCCTATTTGCTCTATTGTTTTCTTGGCTGTGCAGAAGCTTTTTAATATGGTCAGGTCCCATTTATTTATTTTTGTTGTTGCTGTGATTGCTTTTGGTGTCTTCTTCTTAAATTCATTGCCTAGGCTGATGTCTACAAGACTTCTTCTAACAGTTTCTTCTAGAATTCTTATGGTTTCATGTCTTAGGTTTAAGTCTGTTATCCATTGCAAATTAATTGTTGTGAGTGGTGAGAGGTGTGGATCCTGTTTCAGTCTTCCACATGTGGCTATTCAATTTTCCCAGCACCATTTATTGAACAGGGATTCTTTTCTCCAGTGTGTGTTTTTGTCTGCTTTGTCAAAGATCAGATAGCAATATGAGCACTGTTTTATATCTGGGTTCTCTATTCTTATCCAAATTTTTAAATGTATAATTGATATGATAAAAGAGAAGAAAAAATAAAATCATATAAAATGCTCATTTAAAACCAAGAGAGGCCAAAAAAGAGAGAAAACAAAAAAAGGAAACAAAGAACAGCTGCAATTAATAGAAAATGAAATTAAACATGGTAGGTTATTTTATATATTTTAAACAAGAGTAAAGTACTCTAAAGCACAGTTCTCTGGCTGCTTCTACCCAGAATGGTCCAGGCTAGATCATGTTGGCTGGCAGAATTTTTTTTTTTTATTGAGGAGGAGGTATAAATTGGTTTTAGGTAAATTAGAGTGAGAAGGATACAAGTGAAATTTAACATTTCTTAAACCTCATTATTCTACACTGTTGTATGAAAATAAGGATGCTGATCAAAAGGAAAATTGAAATTATCTTATATTCCCTTACTAGTATGTTACAATGATCTTGAAATTGTGATTATTTTACAAACTAATTTGAATTTATTTTAATAAAATTCTGAGACTATTATCCCATCAATAATTTTCTATTTTGGAAAGCTTACATTTAATTATAAATAAGAAAATAGCAAATTGAAATATATACTTAAATAAGTTAAATGATAACATCTTGTGCTTCAAGCATGATTTTGCCTAAAAATATGACCTTGTACATTTGAAGACATTTGAAGTATAATAAAAGTGGTATAAAAATATGCCTACAAAATGGTTATCAAAAGTTTTTTCTCAAATAATATCTTCAAGGGATATAACAGGTAAAATTTTGTAGACAGGACATGAAAAACCTCACAAAAAAGCAATAAATGATAAAACAAGACTTCATAAAAAATAAAACTTTTGTTCTTCAAAGGCATATTTATGCAAATGGAAATGTAAGGTACATATTGGGGGAACACACCCACATGCATATATATGTACACACATCATATATTCATATATAAGTGCGTGTGTATGTGTGTGCATGTGTGTAGGTATATATATGTTTTTGTGTATATATGTATACACACACACATATATATGTATATATGCCTGATCCTAAAGTTATTTCCCAGAATATGTAAAGATATAAAGAACCCAAGTATATCAATGTATGAAAGACATTCAACTCAACCAAAAATGAGTAAAATATTTTAACATATATTTACAAAAGAATATGTATCCAATAAGCAGGTAGAAAGATGACTGACATAATTAGCTATTAGAGAAATTCAAATTGAAATTGGCATGAGATAATTTTGCTTATCAGCTTGAATGGCTCAAACTAAAATTATAAAACTCAAAATTGTATCAAGGATGTGGAACAATTATAACTCTTATTTTTACATTTATTGTAGAAAAATAAAATGATACAATCACTTGAGAAACATTTTGACATTGTTCCATGAATTTGTCCTTTCTGGTGATCTAGCAATTTTACCCTAAGTTATTTACCCAAGAGATAAGAAAACATGTTTATAAAAGCACATGTTCAAGAATGTTCATATAGTTTATATTAGTTTTCTATTATTGTGAAATAAATTGGCAAAAAATTAACAACTTAAAACAGCATCTATGTATTATTTCACAGGTCAGAAGTCCAGGGAGGTTTTACTGAGTTTTCTTCCTAGTGTTTCGTAAGACTGATATCAAGGCCATGGCCATATTGGTTAACTTCATGAAGTGTCCTGGGAATAAACTTCCAGTTTCATTCAGTTTGTTGGTAGACTTCCATTCTGTGCAGTTACAGGACTGAAACCCCCCTCCTCAATTTCCTTGCTGGCTATTATCTGGGGTATTTTATCTCCTAAAATTTACTCTCTGGTATTTGTATATGGTGTAGCCCATCTCTAATCCACAATAATGTGAAATCCCTCCAGTGCATTGTTTCTCTCTGAATTTCTCTTTTGCTATTATATGATAGAGAAAAATGCATATATTAAAAGGGCTGTGTGACTGTATTTGGCCAAGCTAGATAATTTCTCTTGTAGTTAACTCAAGGTCGTGTGATTAGTAATTTTAATTACATCTGTAAAATCCTTTTTACCATGTAATCTTACATAATTTTGGTTGTGATATCTCATCATGTTAACAGTCCTTGGGATTTTGGCAGGGAAATAGTGCAGGAGGGCTTTTGGAATCCTGCCTACTATACCACTTTTTTCATAATAACCCCAAACTGGAAATAAAGTAAGTGACCTGCAAACAGTGTTTTAGAATTATGTTGTGATAACATACCAATTGTAAGATCTAAATTCTTCTCCAGTATTAATTGTTTTATAACAAACAAACCCAATACGTAGTGGCTTAAAACAGCAGCAAACATTTATTTGGCAGTGAATCTGTTAGTGGGAATGTGGACATGAAATCATGGGTACATTTAGGTTTGCTTTAAGGTCTTAGTTGAGATGACGCAATGATTGAGTGTTGGATAAGCATCTGTCCACATAGCTTACCCATGTAGCTAGCTTAGTTGTCCTCATAGCATGATAACCCAAGGGAAGTAAACCTTCTTATATAGTAATAGCTCCAAGAGTTACTGTCCCTATCTTACATTATATACATCAGAATAGATATATGCCTAGAAATTAAAATAGTATCACTGCTTTCATGTTCTATTGTTATGAAATAAAAGAGGCACATAATCAAAACAGGCACATATATATTCCAACTGTCAATGAGAAGAATATTAAAGAATTATCAGCAAATATTTTTTATGATTGAATTATTTAATAATTCAGACTTTTTAAGCAAAAAACAAATTACAGAAGAAAAAATTCAAAATACCTGGAATGAAGGAATGATAGGTGCAAAATGTCATAGATGTCATCAACTCCAAACTTTTTAATATTTTAAAAGAATAATTAATGTACTTTCAGAGCTATAAAGTCATTTTAGTCATTAATATTCTTCATTTCTTTAGTAATTTTGATGAAATTTTCTTGTCAATTTGTATAAATTTTAATCTTGAATATCTTTTTTGGAATGAATTAACTCATTATTTGATAGTATGCTGCTATGCTCATGTGCCCTTTGCAACCATAGTTGACTTACAATTTTAATGCCCAGTATGATTAAGTAAAAATTAAGACTATGAGTATAACGACATATCCAACCTGTCATTATGTTATCTTACACACTATCTTAGTCCATTTTTGTTTCTATAACAAATACCTTAGACTAGGTATTTTTTAATCAACAGAAATTTATTTTTTATATTTTTAGAGCTGGGAAGTCCAAGATCAAGACACCAGCGGATTCTGAGTCAGATGAGGGCTTGCTCTTTGCTTCCAAGGTGGCACATTTTTACTGAGATCTCTCAAAGTAAAAGAGGAAAATGCTATGTCCTCACATGGTAGAAGGGTAAAAAGAGGCAAAGAAGCTCCCTAAGGACTCTTTTATAAGGGAATTGATCCCATTCATGAAGGCAGAGCCAAATTATGAGGAGAGACCAAATCACCTCCTAAAGGCCCCACATCCTAATACATATTGTGTATGTATTATGTTTCAACATGAATTTTAGGTCATTCAGACCATAGCATATGGCTAAAGAGATTTTGCAGATGTAGTTATTGGCAAGTGTGTAGTTATTTTCATGCGCTTCCCCTTTCTTTTGCTAAAGCCATTTTTGCACTAGCTGGAGAGCCTTCCCTACTCTTCCCAAAAAGCCTCAATATATGAGTAAGAAATCTTTTCATAATCTCTTGGTGTGTGTCCATATAAACTTCCAAAGTAACCTTGGGTGAAGGTCAAGCCCATCCTCATGCCACCAAAAAATACAAGTTTTATAGAGAACAGAAACCTAAATGTCACAGAACTGGTCACTATAGAGCTGCCAAAAATGCTTCACTATAACGCTTGCATTGTACTTAGAAACCTATGCATTGTTTTAAGACTATGTATGGGACTCTTTGTAGGCATGCTTATTTTCTATGTTTCATTGAAGTCAGTTCCACAAGGCCATTATTTATGGTATTGGTATACAATTAATAATTGATTAAATGAAAATGTGTTTAATATGTATAGTGTTATGTAGTACACAAGATAAACTAATTATAAGAATTAAAATTATATGTCTTTGTCATAAAGTATTTTATAACTCTAGGAGCAGTTAAAAAAGCTTTCTAGATTTAAACCTGTCATATGCCAAGGCATGGAAGATTTTCAAGGTGTAATTGAAAATTAAGGTAGTCAAATCCTGAAAACTTATATGACCGAAGAATTTGAAAATTCTAAAGCAGTGTTTATAGGTTGAAATTTTCTATAGTCGAAACAGCTAATGAGCTTTCTTTTTAGAAGTAGGTCTGGTCCAAGAATTTTGTGTAAAAATTAAACAGTGTATGAGAAGCTATATAAACAGAGAAAATATCAGTGGGAAAGGTGAAGAGTGGAATTATACATTTTGAGATGCAAAGGCTCACACTGATACTGGTAATGCATTAAATGTAAAAGTTTTTATTAAAAACATTAGAAGAAAGCTAGAGATAGATTGATAAACACTGAAGAGAAGTGGAATGCAGAATGAGTACGTTATATAGGGGAGATTTTACAAATAAACAAACTAGGAATACATCATATATTCAATACATAAGGTGCTATGTGTATGTGTCCATAAATTATCTAATTTAATTATCAAATCTTCATTTTCATATATCCAATTCTATACTTAATAGCATAAATAAGGACAAATATCAATCATCATACAAAATTATAAAGAGACTTTTTAACTTCAATTTCAAAATGAAAAAATCAAATTCCAAACCTTTTTTATTTCAGGTGATGTGAGATTAGGGGTTGGACTCTTAGAGGAGACGCCACTTAATAATAATCACAATAAAATCCAGAAAGAAAATTAGTAAATGTACATTTTGAAATTATACAAAGGTAAACATGAAAGCACGAATCACATTGTTATCTATTGCCAAAATTAAGTTGTTAGACAGAAAGATGATCTGATGGATATACAGATAGAAACATTTTCTATTTATTTTATCTTTCATGCTTCAAATGTTCGATTTTAAAAATTAAAAAACAAATAAAATAGTATGTATTATAATTTATATTACAAACTTCAATGTTATATGTAGAATCCTGTACAGTAAATTATTATATTAATCATTTAAAAGGCCCATATTTATATGTGTTCATGCAAAGTATTATACTCAGAATGAGTCATACATGTGTGTGTGAGTTGTTTGTATGTTGGTGATGGTGTTTATTTGCTTATATTCTTTGCTTCATCTTAGGTACCTAGTATATTCCCAATCATCATGTTTTTCTAATTAAATTGAAATGTTTTTAATAAGTTCACTAAGAAGAAGGAAATTGAGTGATAAATAAGAAATATTTCTAGGAAAGCTGACTTTTTCCCAAAAAGTACTAAGTAAGCAAAGTAGATCTTATTTTGTTAACATTTTCAAAATGATAGAGTTAACCTTTCATGGAGGATAGTAAAAGTTTGAGCAGTTTTCAACTTCTCACAAAGTAGCTCCAAAGTGTCTACTGTTACAGAACTGAGAGGAAGCAATACTATTATCAACTACCTACTATGATGTGTTTCCTTTTCTCTAGAAATTAGGTGAGAATAGGAATAAATCTAATTATTAAAATCTCATTAGTGTTCTTTTTATTCTGTGCCTTGGAATTTTAGCCTTAGTACTTTTTTCCAGTTTATTAAGGTATAACTGCAAAATAAAAATTGCATATATTTATGGTATACAATGTGATGTTGTACTACATGTATACACTATGGAATAATTAAAATCAAGATAATTAAAGACATCACATGGTGAGAAGGCAGGTAGGTGCATGTCAGCTCAGGTATCTCTTATTCTTTTTATAAAGCCACCAGTCCCATTATGGGGCCCCACCCTGATGATCATATCTAACCTAATTACCTCATCAAGTTCCCACCTCCTCAATCAATTCATGAATTTGGGAATAAAGTTTCCAGTGCATGAAATTTGTAGGACATATTCAAACCATACATAAAAGATTATCTTTTTCGGGTAGAATGCTGGTTCTAACTCTCATTGTTATTACATATATGCAGAGAATTTTGGATATTTCAGATTAGACATTTTGAGGTAAAATTGATCCATTTGTATAATTCAGCACATATGTGGACAGAGCTGTCATATAAAGGAATTTTTCTTAAAAATTATCTCTAATATGTAAAGCATATAATCCTTCATAATGCATGGCTCAACATATCATAGCATATATCTAAGTACTTTTGAGCTGATCTGCATCCTGATGGATACAACAAAAATGTTTGTTAACCTTTTTTGTTTACTTTGTTCTCAAAATAAAGTGTGCAGAATAAAAAAAAAAGGTGATCCTCACATAATTTAACAAATATATAATAATTTGAATTTTGAAACATATAAATTTGAATGCTAAAGTTCAAATGTTCATGACTTTGATGAAAATAGAATTTAAATATTCTAAATGGTAGTAAATGAACAAAAGCTTTAACAGATTATTGGGGTCTCACCAAAACATAGTATTATAATATTATTAAAGATATATGTCTTCCTTCTGCTCACAACAAGGAGGAATGTGTCATTTTCATCTATAAATTATACCAAATTATTCACATAAAAATTAAATAGGAAGGGCCTAAGGAGCAACATGGTTTTAGCCCACTGGAAATCAAGTCTTTCTGTTGATGATAATCTAGGTTCATTTAATTTATATGGTTCTATTATGATGAAGGTTTTCACTATGCATAAAAAGTCTTATATAGTAACATAGAATTCCCATTATGAAGAACAATACATAAATATCAACTTTAGTAATTATGAATAGTTTTTTGATTAGATAAGACAAAATATAAAAATGGTAAAGTCTTTAAATACACTTTCATCTCATGCAGGATATTTGGATGAGAAGCTCAGAGTTACTAATTCTAGAACAAAAATCTAATGAATTGTTCTATATTAGAGTGAGGAGAAAGCAGGAGAGAATAATAAGTAGATTGATTCTGATGATGTTGTATTCTGGAATTACTAACAAAAAAAGTATGTTGTAGATGCGATAATTGTTTTCAGAATGTGTAGTTTGTGGACTGTATTCGAGGGCAATCATACTGATGACTTTTTTAAAAACTTTAAAACATTGTAAGGCAACATGTGGAACAAGAACTTAAACATTGTAAGTCAAGAACAAGAACTTAAACATTGTAAGGCAACATGTGGAACAAGAACTTAAAAAGTACTAAAAGATTTTTTTAAAAAATGATGAAAGTTGTCATATTTTCCATAGTTAGAGATGTTTACAGTTAGAGAAATGTTCATTTATACAAAAAAAACTTGAATGACTAAAAGAAATTAGTTAGAAAGTACTCTTCTGGAATCAAGAAATATGTGAGTGAGCATGTGAAAGGGAGACAAGGGGGAAGAGAGAGAGAGAGAGAAAATGAGAGAGGAAGGGGTACCAACAATTTATCAAATATTAATATTTTATAGTAATAAACATGTTATTTATAAACTCCAAGCTGTTGTTAATGTTGAAATCATTCAACATTGCTTGAGTATTCTCAAGGAGTTTCCCTGTCTACCTCTAATGTGTAACATGGCATTTGTTTAAATTATCTTTTATGTCTCTTGATAGAGTTTCTTATAATGCTATTTTTAATTATCTAAAACAAAACAAAATGGGAAAATCTAGAACTGCTTTTAGAAAATACAAAATGAAAATGAGCTTAAGTATGTAATCAACCAAAATATCCTTTACTTTGTTATTCATTCATATTAATCTTTATCAGTTAAGGCAAAAGCAAATCTAGTTGGGGGAGGGGATAATTTAGTTAGACTATTAATAATATTCTTAGCAAGGAACTTCAATAGTACAGCATCCATACACAGACTTTCCTGTTTCTTGTTGTTATATATACTTGTATAATTTCCCCTTGTAAAATTTTGCCAACAGTTAGTCACAGATAGCATAACTTTAAAACCCAGATAATTATTATTTAATAAGATTTCAGGTAATCGTTTTATGAGTGTAATTTCTCTGACCTCTCTAACAGGACATAGATAATGTTTCTTTCCCTGGCTACAGCCTTGAGACACCATTTCAATGATAATGGATCTAATCAGTTATGGATGGCTATGTTTTGGTTATAAATAGATTTAAAATTTCATTAACCCAAGACTGGAGCAGGGACTCAGTTTGCTAATGCAGCTTTACTCCATCAGTCATTCAGGGACCAAGGGCTCATTCATCTTGTGGCCATCTACAAATGCCTGGTCATTTTCTGTAATATATCCAGATATCCAAGACAGAAAAAAGCAGGAAGCCCAAACATTAAAAGCTTAAAATGACAATTATGGGGGCACACATTTCATCCACTTTCATTCCAGTACTTAAAATTCAGGCAGATGGCCATACTTAAGAGTAAAAGAGGCTGGAAAATGTTGTCTAGCTACATAAGAATGGAGGAATAGATTTATCGGATAGCTAACAGTATCTCCCACAGGTTATGAATTACATCCTGTAAGAAGCATAGAGAAGAGAGGGTTATCAGTGTGGTGAGTCTTAATAATTGTTAATGTTTCATATTTTAACTTCATTTAGACTTCACAAGGTATATTTTTTCATTTTTTTAATCATTCCTCACCCAATTCCTACAAAATATAGATAAGGCAGGTGATGTAATATCTGTTGTTTAACTGACATAAACTAGAAATAGAATTTTGCTTTTGTCACTCTAGATATGAAAATATCATTATTAGTGATGGTTGTGGTAGCTAATTCCTTATTAGAGATACTTCCATAGAAAATGAGAAATAATTGGGCTTGTCCTAATTCGTATATAACACTAAAGACAATCATAGGAGATCTAGAGACCTTTGATCAATCCAAAATGCTATGTGATAATTTAGTGTTCAAGAGACAAAGGGATGCACAGTACGGTGAAAAAAAATATTGTGAAGTCAGTAAATATTCTTTGGATGAATAGTGAGTAATACTTTCATCAAAACATTAAAGAAATAAAAACAAATAACAAAACCTAGAAATTTTCCAGGGCATCTTAAGTATTTAGGTAATATAACTTCTAGAATTTGTGGCTCGTTATTGAGTATCCTAGTTGAATTTAGGTAAATTCATAGTTTTTTCTTAAATACATAGATAAGAGTAATTAATGGATTTCTAATTGAGGCATTTTCTAGTGCTACTTGAGAGTTTGGGAAATAATCGCCTTGTAATTTAAATATTCTAAACACTCATTGAAGTTTCCAACATTCTTATATAATTGTTACTAATTTTATTCTGTTCATATTTTCTATACCTGAAATTCATAAATAGTTTAAGGTCATATTAAAACTATCATATATGTGAATAGTAATGATAATAATGATAATGATAAAACCATTTTGAAAACACTATTTCTTGCATTATTTATTTTTAAGTACATTTACCTATGTAACACTTCAAACTTCTTTCTTTATAAGTTTTGAACTATTAATAAATCTTTTAAATAGACATCTTTTTCTGAAAAATAAAAAAAATTTGACCTTCAGGTTTTTTTTATTCTGTAATATGCAAGTTAATTTATTTTTAACTAAAACAAGAATGAGCTTCTGTCACATAAATAACTGACAATACATCTTTGAAATTTCGTCAGTGATAGCCTTGAAGCAATGTTTCTGAGAAGCATGGCAAAATACATCTTTCTGAACAGGAATGAAATATAAAACTATCTTTCTGACCTTAGTTGTATAAAGAGCCAGAGAAAAGAAAACAAGAAATCCTAATGTTCCTATTTTATGTGTGGAATACATTTCTTTCATCAGTTAAGTAGCTTTCAGTAAAGATCTCTGCTTCCTAAAATTGTGTAAGTCTCAGTCCAGTGAGTTATAACATTTTTGTCTGTCTCAAACAATTGTGATGTGTGTAACAAGTCATTTAACCCGAAAATGATTAAGCATAGAAACATCTCTCTGAAGATAATGCAATGAATAAATAAATCCATGGTTTTAAAGAGTTTACAAGCCCCTTAAAAGAAACAAAGGCCATGTGATAAAGTCAAGATGGGTGGTTAAAACAAAAGGCTCATCATAGCATTTTCATTAATCTAATTTTATAGTCTACTTCTAGCTTTATGTTATTCTAAATAACTTCATAAAATGTACGTCTGTGTCTCTTTTGTACAAGTAATGCTGTTTAAAAAAAGTCTAGATCAATAAAAACCCACAAATTTCCTCCTTAATATTTCTATAATTTGAATTTAAGAAGAAAATTTTTGTACTGATCTCACAACTGTTTCTTATAAGACATAATCAAAATCTTGATCTTTACCAGGTAGAGTCAAGATTATAAATTAGAATAGTTTATTTGAATCTTTCATGGATAGAGATAGGCCAGGAGAAAATGAATCATTTGACAAAGTATAGTCATCAGTAATTATTTTATAAATGGAAACTATAAAATAAAATGAGTCTAAAATCATCTCGGCTACTAAGGATACACTCAAGAAAATATTAATGATGAAAGGAAATATTGTGAATTAAGGAAAATTTTATCTATATACTCTCAGTTGAATTTTCCCAGATAAACTATCAAATACTAGTTAAATTTGAATTTCAGCGAAAAGCAAACATTTTTTGCAGTATATTGCAAATATTGCAGGGGTTATACTAAGAAAAATAACATCAATTATATATCTGAAATTTAAATTTAATTGTATATTCTCTATTTGTACTTGATAAATCTGTTCAATCCAGGGATATAAATACTTTTAGCTATTTTCTAATTTCTATAAGGACACACAATCGTTGGAAGACAAAAAAATAAACAAACATTAAACAAACAAAACCAAAGGACGTTCACAGTTTCAGAATTTCGAAAGCTTTGTATTTTAGAAAGGAATGTATGCCACATATCATGCAATACCTCTCAGTAGAATTAGTAGTGACAATAGGAAACCAATCACGTATTTCTGTAACAAAACACATAAATATGAACACTAAATGGATTAAGTCTGTGTATAAATTGAAGTCCATTTAGATTTGGCTGCCACATGAGTTTTAAGCACTAAACCTATAAAAAGAAATATCCAAAACTTTCCATTTTAAGGACTTTTTCAAACTGTGGATTGTAGATAAATGATTGTAATCATGTAGAAGACTTTAATGAGGTAATTTCCATCTTTCCATTATTCAAGCATCACTTTCCAGGAAGATGTTAGTGTCTTAGTCTGCTTCCTATGTTTCTTCCTTTACAAAACACGTTGGCTTCTTCCCCAAGGATGAGACATACAACTGCTACTTTGATTATAGATCAGAGCATGTTTTTCTCTCAATTACATGGCTCTCATGGTTTTTTTTGCTATCCCAAGAAATTCTCTGATCTGATGCAATCGTCTGTTTCCCAGAAGGAGGATAGTGGGAGGAGCAAGAAATTGATTAGGAAGTTTTATTTTTAAGATAAATTCAATTTGCTATGTGGAATGCAGGGAAGGTCAGTTTCTAAACAACAGAATAGAGTTAAAAGTGACTGTGAATACTAAAATGTATTTCCTTACTACCTTGTCCTGTGACCTGTGAAAGTTACTTAACTACTGTGTTAATTGGCCACTGCTGAATGCAGGTAAATACTGGAAGGTGCTAAAAGTCTAATAGGGTCTTCTGCACTTAACCACTTAGTAGGCTTGAAACCTCTTTGCAAGTTGGGCAAGAGGTACATATTTCCTATGCTCAAATTGACATAGATATAAATTGTTCGAAAATTGGAAAGAAGTAACTTCTATGTGCTATAATATAGACAAGAGTAATGATCTTGTTAATGTTAAGAAATATTTTCTTCCTTTAATTGTCCAAACACAAATCTATATGATATAGCCTGCAACATACCTAACCTATTGTTCCTGGGCTACAAATCTCTATAGCATGTTACTGTACAGAATACTTTAGGCAATTGTAAGACAATGGTAAGTATTTGTGTGTATAAACATACCTAAATATAGAAAAGGTATAGTAAAAATATGATATAAAAGATTTTAAAAAACCAAAAAGGTACATACTTGCCATAAATGAAACTTGCAGGACTCAGAAAGTTGCTCTGGGTGAGTCAGTGAGTAGTGACTGAATTTGAAGACCTAGGATATTACTGTACACTACTGTAGAATGTATAAACACTGTACAATTAGGCTATACTAAATTTATAAAAATATTTTTCTTTCTTGAGTAATAAATTAATCTTAGCTTACTGTAACATCATTGCTTTATAGACTTTAAATTGTTTAACTTTTTGGCCTTTTTATAATAACATTTAGCTTAAAACACAAACATATACAACTGTATAAAAATATTTATTTGCTATTCTATAAGCTTTTCCTATTTTTTTAATTTAATTTTTACTTTTTAAACTTTTTGTTAAAATTAAGATGTGCCCGCGTGCGTGCACACACACACACACACACACACACACACACACACACACATTAACCTAGGCATATACAGGGTCGGCAATATCACTGTCTTCTACCTCCATATCTTGTCCCATTGGAGAGTCTTCAGGAGCAATAAAACGCCTGAAGCTGTCATTTCCTATGACAAATAGCAATGTCTTCTTCTGGAATATTTATTGAGGCTGTTTTACAACTAACTTTTTTTTCATAAGTAGAATTATTACACTCTAAAATAATTATATGAAGTGTAATACAGCAAATACATAAAGTAGTAACAGTCATTTATCGTCATAATCATGTACTGTGTTCTGTATGTAATGTTTTGTCTATATTTTTCTATGACTGGCAGTGCAGTAGGTTGGTTTACACCAGCTTCACCACAAACACGTGATTAATGTGTTGACCTATGACTTTAGGATGGCTAAGATATCACTAGGTGATAAGAATTTTTCAGCTTCATTATAATCTCATTGGACCACTACCATACATGTAGCCCATCACTGACCAAAATGTCATTATTTGGCACGTGACTGTATAGGAAATTATAAGAGAAAAAACTAAACTATGGTGATAGAAATGAGATCAAGTGTTTCTTCTTGATAGGGCTCTTGTCTTGCTTGACTCTAAAAGGGTCCCACAGGAACTCTGCACACTGATGGAAATATTCTGTGTCTTGACATTTGTTGTCAAATTTAATTGTTACACTTAATATTTGAGTATTTTGTGGTGTGTAAAAATAAAATGTATTTTATTTATACAACAATAAAAACAGTAATTTGAAATGCATTTAAAATGCATCACTTCTAAAAAAATCAATTAAAATGACTTAAGGAAAGCCAGAAGGAAGGGTAGAAGTTTGACATATCAGCTCCAAATAGTGCTATTAAGAATGCTATCCAAGCTTAAATACACATTTATGAATAAGAAAGACACAGTTACTTCCTTCACATGGCAGGCAGTCTGTACCATATCATATACGCATACACTTCTGCTGTATTTCTCCATAAATAGCTTGTGATTTACTTGAAGGCTGTACTATTTTTTTTAAGTGCTAAAGACAAAGTATGGTTTATAGAGTACATATGAGCTCCTACCTTAAGTCTTTTCAGGCAGAGGTCTTGATATTTGCTTAACTAATTCTCCCAATGAATAAATTATCTGAACTTTGTTATTTCTGCTGAAGTAATTAAACTATACACATATAATATATATATATACACACACACATATATATATACACATCTCACATCTAATAGTAAGCCCTAATTCCAAAATAGCTATTAAATATAGATTGCTATGTACTAAAACATTAAGAAAATAATGATGATGGTGATGACAACGATCATGATGAACAAGTTATTTAACACTCTTCCTTTTACTGACCACTAATTATATGCCAGGTGCTCCACAAGTGATTTCTCCATCTTTTCTATATTACGTAGGTAAAACTTCAGCATAAAATTTTATTGTAAGATTATTTTGTCTTTTTAAGATGGACAAAAATTATCTTACAATATGTAAATGCTCAAAGTATCATAGGTACTAAGTAAATAAATATAAGATAAAATTTAGATTCAAACTTTATTCTACCTTATCCCAAAACAATGTATTTAACCATCACTATCTCTGTATAATCTCCAAAATGGTAATCATTGCACTCTTGAAGAGTAAAATTAACAATCATGTTTTATATGCCTTTGCATCCCCAGCATAAAACATGTCTCTGGCAAAGGGAAAACAATATATAAATTCTTCCCAAGCTGATCTGTACAGAATGGAAGAGACAATAAATGAGAAAGAAATAAACACAAAAAGAAAGAAGGAAAAAAAATTAAAAAGGACAGATTTTGGCCTCAAACAGGCAATGTTGTTTCCATGAAATATGGCGTAGGGGGAGAGTTTCTTTGTTTTTTTTTTCCCTTTAATCTTTTGATCAGAAGGTCAGATCCTTAGAAGGACACCTCTAAAGACTTCAAAGAACTGTACCTGAAGTACACACTGGAAACAGCATCTATTTCTTTGAGAATAAAATGAAGGACTCTGATTGTCTTACTTGTTCATGAGAATCAAAAAGAGAAAAGCAAATCTAAAACGCTTGAAGCTGAAAGAAACATGTGGAGCCTGTCTTCATTAACTCCTTTAGCCTGCAGACTTTCAAAAGGAACACAACAAAAGTCTACTTTTTTGATAGCATAGAGTGCCTTCATCCTTGGGATAAGAATATTTAAGATGTTTATACATATCTTAAATTTGTACAATTTTTTTATTTCAAAATATTAAGGGGGTGCAAATGATTTTGTTACATGGATACCTTTTATAATGCTTAATTGGGGCTTTGAACATGCCCATCACTTGAATAGTGTTCATTGTTCCCTATAGGTAAGTTTTACCCTCTCTTCTCCATTCCCCTTCCTGATTTCCAATGATCTCTACAACTCTTTTTGCCTATGTGTTCCCATCCATTATCTTCCAATTATTAGAGAGTACCTGGAGTGCTTATTTTTCCATTTCTGAGATACTTCACTTAAGATAATGGTCTCCAGTTCCTTCCAAGTTACTGCAAATGACATTATTTCATTATTTTTTATGGTTAAGTAGTACTTTATGGTGTGTATGTGTGTGTGTGTGTGTCTGTGTGTGTATCACATTTTCTTAATACACCCATCACTTGATGAGCACTTAGGTTGATTCCACATCTTTGCAATTGTGAATTGTGTTTCAATAAACATTCAAGTGCAGGTGTTTTTTGATAAAATTACTTCTTTTCTTTTGAGTAAATACCAGTAGTGGAATTGCTGCATCACATGGTAAGTCTACATTTATTTCTTTGAATCTCTATAATGTTTTCCCAAGCGATTGTACTAATTTGCAGCTCTACTAACAATATGTAAGTGTTCCTTTCTCTCTGCATCCATTCCAGCCAGTATCAATTATTTTTTGATTTTTTTAATAATGGTCATTCTGATAGGTGTAAGATGGTATCTCATTGTGGCTTTAATTTGCATTTCCCTGATGATTAGTCATGTTGAACATTTTTTTCATCTTTTTTGGCCATTTGTCTATCTTCTTTTGAAAAAGTTTTCCGGTTCATGATTTTTGCTCACTTTCTCCTGGTTGAAGAGATCCTCCCACCTGGACCTCCCAAAGTACTGGGATTACAGGTTTGAGCCACTGGTTTATATATATTAAGAGAAAAACACTTTTCAGATTCTTTGGCATTTGTCAAAAAGCTATTATTCCCTATTCATATATTCCACATTGAATTGTTCCTCGCATAGGAGGAATTTACACTTGACATATATTTTTGCTTCTATTGGTATGCCGTGGTTTGTTAAGTGATATATGTATTTAGGCTACTGAAAGTTCAATTAATTGTCAATGCAAATCTTTTTGGAAAATAGTTTTTAATTTTTATATAATATATTCCCTTCGAAGTATCTTGTCTTCTCTAGTCAGTCTTTTTATTCAACAAATACTTATTAACACATATTATTAATACATTCAAATAACTAGTTCAGGGATTATCAATGGTGTACATGTTCAAAAAAGTTGAAAATGTTTTAAAGAAAGTCTATTTTTTTTTCTCATTCAAATGCAGGGACTCTCCTATGGAGATCCAGCAATTGTGTAAATACCTTTAGCAGGTGGATTTTTCAGTATTTGGCTGGCTCTCGTTTTTTAAATTCTTACCTTAAATAACTGCATTTTCTACAGGCCACAAGAAGAACTTCACAAAATAACAGATCCAAATAGTGCCCAGACATGAAAATATATTTCATTTTATTAGTCATCATAAAAACACAATGTAAAATAATAATTTAATATCACTATACATTATCAGAATAGCTAAATGCCACACAAGCAACCAAAAGATTATATTCTGATTGCTCCTCTGCCTTTGATATAACAAAATCTGTAGACTTCTGCAAAATTTTAACTTCTTATTTTTGGATGTCCTCAGGAGGGTCTCAGTTGATGTCACAAAAAATATTCTCATTTTTTTTCACTTCTGTACCCCCGAGTTTGCTGCCTATAAAGCATCTTGAAGAAGAAAAATCACCACTAGAAATGGTGCTAATAACATTCTGATAGGCACCAAATAAAGTAGATGACAGGTTCACAAGAATTTTTCCAATGTCTTGTAATAGGTACATCTTAAATAAAAACACAAACAAAAATATTGTCAATTCTACCTTATACTATACAAAGAGATCAATTCTGGATGGATTTCAGATATACATAAGAAAGACTTTTAAGAGAAAATGCAGAGGACTATCTTCATGATCTCCAAGCAAAGATTTATTCAAGAGGACAAAATGCGTACTAATCATAAATAAAATCCTTATAGCCTGGACTTTTTTGAGAACTTTCATTCATCCAATAGTATTAGCAAGGTAGTTATAGTAAGTGACTGAATGAAGATGTTTACAATAAACATACCCAACAATACACTCATATCAACAATAAATAAACTCATATAAATTAAAAAATAGACAAATCAACAGAAAAAGGAGGAAAAAGAAAACATGGATAAGTACTTCACAGAAAAGGATGTAGAAATATCCCCTGGCCATAAAAAGATACTGCACTTTATTTTAAAATGATAATTCAGTATCACTACACATCTATCGGAATGGCTAAAATAAAAAACAAAACAAAACACAATGCAAAGGATTAGCAAAGACATGGGCCAACTAGATAGATCTCTCATTTATTGACTGTGAAGTGCAAATTGTTACAATAATTTAAAAAACTGACACAATCTGTTAATATTCAACGTATGTCATCCCATGACCCAGGAACAGAAATGCATGCATATATGTACCAATCTTTATAGAACAATCTTTATAGAAAAGCTGGTTCCAACTTTTGGAAAGATATTGGTACATGAGTGTTTTACGCATGCCATATATATACATGGCAGAGTTGGGAACATCAGGACAACATAAGATTCAGCAGTAAAGGCTAATTTCCTTAAATATTTGAGAGGTTAGATATAGAAGAATGGTTTGACTCATGCTGCATTACTTCTGGGACTGTTACCAAAGAGTGACAACACAGAAAGAGAGGTTCTAGCTTAAAAACAAAAAATTTAAAAAGCAAAAGAAAAAAAAAAGAAAGAAAAAGAAAAAAACTGAAAACAAATACTTCTACCTTAATCCTCAGTGTAGGTAAAAAATGTGATCTTCTGCTTAAAGAAGTAATGCCTTTTCTGAATCCACAGATTTTTAATCATGCTTTAAAATTCATTGATTGTTCTGAGAAGGAGATTATTCTGACCCCTATCCTCATTCTTCTGCACTTCCCCTCTCATTTTCTTTCATACTTGCAAACACGAATTCTGCCACTGACTCATCTTTCCCATTAAGTTCTTATCCCTATACTGTAGTTATTGAGAAGAATGATTGCAATGCATCTAGGGATGCATTGATCATTTGGAAATAAGAAAAATTATTCTTACTATTTCCAACCTGACATCTTTCCCACCATCTCACACTTTCTTTAGACAAACTTAAGTGAAACTCATTTATGTTTTACTTAAACATTTATCTCTATTATCTAGTCAATGAATAGGTGGTTTTGGATTTACTTTCTCTGATACTAGCTACTGATGATTTAGTTTTCTTATGCTCAAGTGCATGTATTCCTCCACTATAATTTTCATCAGATGTTGCCATATATGAACTTAAAATATCAGAAAATTATGAATACAAAGGCATGTGGCATGTGATATTTAAAATTATGTTCCTTTATTGGAAAGATAATTTCTTTCTATGTATCTTCTCTACCATGATCCCAAGTTGTATAGTTGTACACAAGAGGATGCAATATGTCCTTCGAAGAAAGAAAAAAAAAGGGAATAGACCTTGCCATTTTATTCCGGTGGAAAATCTGAAGAGCATGGACAGCAGTAAAGTTAATTGATAAGGCATCTATACCTTTGCTGTCTCTTTCCAGCAATCAAGTGTCAAAGGGGCGTTGGGGATTGATGTTACATAGGTTGAAGGAGAGGCACACTGTAGGCATAGTTTGTCCAGCTTCTCCTTTAGGACCACTGGAGAAACTGATGACTGTTTGTCCCCCATAATATTATGGGAGTAGAGTAGTGTGATAGCCCAGTAGTGACCAAGAGATGTTGCTATTAAATACATGAGCCTAAGAGTCTCCTAGGTTCCGCATGGCTACTGTGCCATCTGTACAAGATTGGGAAGCCTTCATGATGAAGGGACCTGGGAGAACCCAGAGAGCTAGTTGAACAGGAGAGGCCCGAGTTTAGGATAAATAACCGTCCACACTGCATGTACTGACAAACGTGGCCTCAGTGACGGGTGTCAACGACGGTCAAAAAGGTCAAATTCGATTTCACTCACTCCTCAGTCACCTGACAATGTTTAACATCAGGGTGAGTAATGACAACAGAAATCAGGGAGAATCTAGTGATCTCCTTGTGTCCTGGCCCCTGACATGAAGTTATGCAAGCCTCCTATAAACCTAGAATACATCAAGGACAAAACCTGGCAAAAGGCAGGACAAGGAAATAAAAATAACACTGATTATTTAAAAGAAAAAAAAGAACGAGAGAGGGAAATACAAAGAGAGAATTTTAAACTCAAGAAGGAATAAATAAGTTTAAAGTGCCAACTCCATGCGTTACGCTACATATTGAAACGGTGACCTTGTGAAGAAAAGCATCTCTCAGTTAGATAATTTTTTTCAGTACAGATTTATGAACATAATAAATGTTACTATGAATAAATTGGCATTTCTAGTACCAAAGTTTATTCTTGAGAGGACCCATGATCTCAATTTTTCTCTCACCCTAGTTACATCTATTTCCGTACCATATTCAAAGCCTCCCTTTTCCCCGAGTCACATTGCTAAGAACAAAGCTTTAGGACCACAAGATATTACAGATCCCAGCCCCTTCAGCGTTAGAGTGTGGCTAGGCCATGAACCACCGCTTGATTTGCCTCAGAAAAGCCTGCTTAGCAGCCCAGGGAAAGATGAATTGCTTCCATTGTTTTCCCTTTTTAGTTCCTACATGGGCCCTCACTCTCTAGGCCCCAGGGCCTTTGTAAAATAAGTGAGTGAAAAACAGAAAATATTTTATTCTACTCTTCCTCCCCTTGGTTCCCATAGGCAGTGAAGTGAATTTCAGAAGAAATGTAAGAAAGTGAGGAAAAGAAAATCTCTTTAACAAAACTGTGGCTCTCTTCCTACTGCAAGTATTTTATATTCTGGCTACATATTGCACCTGACAAAGGGATCCGATTCCTTAGAAGAGGTGCTCTCAGAGGAAAACAAACGAGAAAGCATCAGCTTTGACGCCACTTCAGTATTTATGGATTTTATACAGGAATATAATCTCAACAGCTCCTCTGGTTCCTACTTTCTCCTCAGGAAAAGCTGCTTCCTTCTTGGAAAAGCTCTCTCACCTCCTGGGACACAGGTGCCCAACACTGGCAGAATTTCATCTGGCCCAATTATCTTTCCTCTGACTCTCCTACTGGATACAGTATTCACCCCTTTTCTGGGGTTTCACTTTCCACATCTCACCTGCCTGCGATTGTCCCTGTGTCCACTGTATCTATGCTGTCTATGCTGCCCGCCATTAGTCACTTAGTAGCTGTCTCCATCATCAGGTAGGGTGTTCCTACACCTACCTGATGTTTTCACATCACAGTGTTTGTGTTCAAATAACCCTTAATTTACTTAATAATGGCCCCAAAGCACAAGCATGGTGAGGCTAGCATGTTGCTATAATTGTTCTATTTTATTATCAGTTATTGTTCTTAATTTCTTACCATGCCTATGTTATAAATTAAATTTTATCATAGACATGTATATTTAAGAAAAACATAATACATAGAGAGAGGTTGGTAACATCCTCAGTTTCCGACATCCACTGGGATATCTTAGAAGATATCTTCTGCAGATAAGGGGGACTACTATATTTTTCTTTCTGTTGTTCATTAGTCTTAATAATTTCTAAAAGAGTCAATTAAGACTGGCTCTTTTGCTGTGATCTCTCATCTGATTTACTTAGCTCGTGAAGATGTCTTCACAAATGGACAGTTATTTTACCTACTGTTTCTACAAGAGGATGATCACTAAAGAGTCCTATATCACACCTTACTCCTTATGAACATTCTTAAACTATTAATAGTTTCTATGTTTGTGCTTGTGTGTGTGTGTGTGTGTGTGTGTGTGTGTGCATACATATATTTTCATTTATCTTGAGTAAATGGCAAGATATTGATTTCTGGGTCATGGGATAGATGAATATTTCATTTTTTTAAGATACTGTTAAATGGTTCTTCAAGGTGAGTGTATCATTTTGGCTATCCGCTAGCAATGAATAAGAGTTTTCTGTTTTCTTTATACTCAAAACATTTGATATTATCAATCTTTTTTCTATTAAATATTTTAGCCCTTCCAGTGTTTGTGAAAAGATATCTTGTTTTGGTTTTAATTTATATTTACCTAATGCCAATTTTTATCAGCTTTTTCATATGCTTATTAACCGTTTATACGTCTTCTTTTTAAATGTGTTTTCCAGTATTTTTCCCTATTGAATTGACTTGTACCTTGATCAAATATTAATAGGCAGCACATAAGTGAGTCTACTTCTGTGCAATCTATCCTGTTCCAGATTTATCATTATGCTTAAATTTTCCCACATTTTCTTAATTACTTAGCGTTTAGTAAGTCTTGAAATCATATAGTATAAATAATCTTATTTTAGCCTTTTTTTTTCTTCAGGTATACTTTTGCTTTTCAGCCCTTTGCATTTTTGCACTTCTTGTGGTGAAAGTGTTTGACAAAAGAAATTCAATTTATTTTTGAGAGCATATCCTTTTATTTTGCTTTCATAATTGTGTGGTAATTTATGAGGATATAGAATTCTAGGTGATTATTTTCTTTTTAACATTTTGAAAATGTTGATAACCATCAGCTAAATACCTCCAGGAACACACTTGCAGTCAATGTTTACTGCAGCAAGGAAAGCTGTATGCCATGAGGAATCATGAGGCCTCTCTATTAAAGGTATAAGAAATAAAGCATTATAAAATTTGAGCTGGTGTCAGGTAATTTTCTGGAAGCTTAACCGAAGAAAATGGATCACGTTTGGTGCTATTAGTAAATGGATTAATCCAGTATTAGTGAATGTTATCTAGAAGATGGTAACAGCATGGCTATAACCTAAAGCTGTAATTGTTAGCAGAATGAGAAGTTTGGTCATTTTTGTGTTTTTGACATGGACTTGTTTTTATCTGTGTTCAGAAATGATTAATAAGTGGTCCTCTTTTTTCTCCCTTTATCATGATCGCACAGTGATTTTATCTGATGTTGTTGATTTGGAAGATTGTTTATGCTCAATGTAAGACCACCAACTTACCTACGAGGGTCAGGCTGTTCCTATCAACATTAGTGCAAGCCAGACTTGCACTATCAAATATCAAGGCTTATTTTTCATTATTTCTAAGATAATTTAATATCATTTTGGATCAGAAATTATCCATCATTTATGTAATTTATTCCCTGAATATAATGCATCATTATTTTTTCTGGCTAACATTAAGTTTTTCCCTTTTTCTTTGATTTTCATCAGTTTAACTGCAATGTATCTAATTTCAATTTTCTTGTAATTATTCTGTTTGCTGATATTCTTAGGTCTTTGATAAAATTTTTGTGAAACATGATCAACCATCATCGCTTAACTTATTTCTTCTAGATAATTTTCTCTCTTCTGGGACTTCAATCACACATATGTGAGATTATTACATATTTTCCTATATGCCTTCACTGTTCTGTTTTATTTTTTAAGCTTCTTTTTTTCTTTATGTCAAAGTTTAATTTCTATTGATGTGATCGTTTCAAATCCATCAATTCTTTCTTCTATGTGTAGTCTGATCTGCAGTTTATCAAACACAGATTTTTTTTCTTTTTTAATTTCTAAATTTTCTATTTTTATACTATCCATTTTTCTGCTGATATTTCTCATTTGTTCACAAATGTTTTCTACATTTCTGAAAAAAATACTTTTACAGGATTTTATTAATTATCTTAGATTTATTTGATAATACAAATGTCTGGGCCATTTCAAGTTTGCTTCTCTCTTTTCTCTCTAAAATGTGGATCATGTGTTCAACAAGTTCAATTTATTTCTTCACCTCCCTCATATGTTTTTGTTGCATGCCAGATATTCTCTGACAAATAATGTAAACAGTAGAGTAAATAATATTTATACCCAGTAAAGAGAAATATCCTTTCCACCTGCTTGTATGAAAGTTTGAGTTAAGAAAACTTTCAGGTTGAGCACAGTATGGGCTATGTTATAACTTTAATTTGATTCCCTTCAATACAAGCTTCAATTCTGGAGTGCAGTATCAGGACTGTCTTCAGAAGAGCATGGGATATGAGCACAGGGAAAGCTCAAAAGATTCACTGAAGCTTTCCTGTTCCAAGAACATAGTGTAACCACACAGAGCTTTTTGAAAAAAAAATGCTTTAGGTTATTCTGGAGAGACAAACTATATTAAGTTAGATATGAGAATTCAGTTTCTATTTTTTACATTATTTGAATGATACCCTGCTAGCTTATTTACTTAATTATTTAATCAATCAAGTCAGTCCTTCATTAAACATTTGTTGATATGTGAAGTGTGGTAGGAGTAGCCGAGGGTACAAAGTACTTTTCTTAGTATCATCTTCCTTTGTAAAGGACTTATTTTATCTTTTTTTTTTTTTGTAATACCGATTTGATGTTGATGAATTCTATCAACTTCTATGTGTCTGAAAATTCCTTTTTTTTTTACTTTTATTTATAAAAGACAGTCTTTCTACATACATAATACCAGATTGTCAGGTGTTTTGTTTTCAGTACTTTTAAAGATGCTGTTTCACTGCCTTTTCACTTACACGGTCTGACCAGTAATCTACTGTAATGATTATCTCTGTCCCCCCATATACAAAATATGTCTTTTACTGTGACTATATTTAAGAATATTTTATCACTGGTTTTAGGAAATTTCATAATGATGTGACTTCATGTAAATTTTTTAATGTTTCTTGTGCTTGGGGTTTGTTGGGCATCTTATATCTATGGGTTCATTTTTTTTAATCAAATATAAAATAAATTTAAGCCACTTTGTATTTACATACCTTTGCCTTTACCCACAAATCCATTTCTCCCCTCTCTTTCGGGGATTGTAGTCACACATATAATAGGCCTCTTGATCTTGTCTCAGCTTACTGGTGGTATTCTATTCATTTTTTCCAATCGTGCTTTCTATCGGTGTTTCACTTTGAATACATGTTATTGCTGTTTATTCAAACCTGATATTTGTTTTCTGCTAAATATAATTTGGTGTTAATCACATTCAGCGAATTTCTCATCTCACTTGTAATTTTTATATCTAGAAGTTTGATTTTGTCATTTTTAATATCTTCTTTTTTAACTTTTTAAACATAGGAAATATATTATAATGCCCTTTCTGCTTCCAACAGCATTGATTTGGGGTATGCTTTGATAGATTAATTTTTCTTCTTGTTATGAATGATATTTTCTTGCTTCTATGATGCTTTTTTTTTTCTTGAATTAGATGTCTTGCTTTACATTGTGAGGTGTTTTTTTTTGAGACGGAGTCTCGCTCTGTCATCTGGGGTTAGAGTGCAGTGGTGTCAGCCTACCTCACAGCAGACTCAAACTCCTGGGTTCAAGCGATCCTCCTGCCTCAGCCTCCTGAGTAGCTGGGACTACAGGCACGCACCACCATACTTGGCTAATTTTTCTATTTTTAGTAGAGACGGGGTCTTGCTTTTGCTCAGGCTTGCCTCGAACTCCTGACTTCAAGGGATCTTCCCACCTCTGCCTCCCAGAGTACTAGGATTACAGGCGTGAGCCATCGCACTCGACCAACATTGTGAATTTTAAGGTGTTAGGTGATTAATATTTTTGTACTTCTGTCAATGTTCTTGACTTTTATTCATAGATAAAGTCAAGTTTCTTGGAAACAGTTTGGTCATTTTCTGTCTTATTTTATGATATATTAAGCCAGACCAGACCAGTGCAGTGATTAGGACAAGGCTTCTCAACTTCAGTAACCTTAACATTTTGGGATGGATAATTCTTTTACCTGAGGATTCACCTTAGTATTGTGTTATAAACTCACTGTTCTCTACCAATGGATTCCAGTAACATCCTCCCCCCATTAATAACAAACAAAAATGTCACCAGTCATTGCTGAATGATGATCCCTGAGGAGCAAAATCGCTGCTCCCTCCCACCACTAATTGAGAACTTCTGGTCTAGTGAAGTTTTGTGCCACTACTGAGGCACTACCTTACCCAATGCCTGGGGAGATGACATTTTCCAGTTTGGCTGGTGAGAACAGTCTTGATTACCAATGATATGTGAACACCAGATATTGTTCCTTTTATTTCTTTAGAGAAATGTAGTTCTTTTCCTAACTGTAGGTAGTCTGCTTGCAAATGAGTGTTGTTTTGGACTCTGCTGAATTCTTAAGGGGAACACTCTGCAGATCTCTGGTGTTCTTTCTCTGTGCAGTTTTCTCCTCTTTGATACTCCCTCTGTGAACTCTAGCCCCCTTGGCCATTCTGAACTAAGTTCTGTCTCAGTAGCTTATAGAGACTGCTTCTGGGTATCCAGTCTCTGCCACATAGGCATTAATATGGCACAATTGTAGGTTTAAACTCATTTTTTCTACTTTCTCTAGGGCATCATTGTCTTTCATTGCTTCGTGGTCATTATCTTGAAAATGGTTATTCCATATATTTTGTTTTATGTTTTGTTGTTTCAGGCAGAAGGATAAGTATGCTCTGCATTATTCCATCTAGGCTAGAAGCAGAAGTTATTTCTTAGAATAATTCTAAAAAGAACAGATGTCTTCTCTCTCCTAGAAGATTTCAATTTAATTAGCCTGAGTGAGGTCCCAGAAGCAGTATTTTTAAAAGTTCCCCAGTTTATTCTAGTGTACATATATAGTTCAACATCTCTATTATAATATATTTCTTGGGGCTATTGTAGAATGGAGGAAAGGTCTTCCTGGGGAGTTGTTATTCAGCTAAGACTTAAATGACAAGAGGTCAGACGTGAAGATATTGGAGAAGAATATCTCAGGCAGAGGAATTGATCAGAGTAAATACTTAGGTAAGAATAGATTTGACATTATAGCTCAAGACTGCAAATAGCAACCTTCAAAAGTTGCAAGCTAAAACTAAGAAATATTCTAAACTAAAAAACGTGCAATTAGTAGCTATCCAAATCTCTACCACTTCTTCCCTGAAAAATAATGTGTCTCAAAAATAATTCCTTCTGGTTCTGGGATCAAGCTAACTTTATTAGCCTCTCAAAGTAGCTGACAATGAGAGAATCTATTAATAAGCCAATTCATGGCCTCCTAGAACAAGGCACTTCTGGATCTTCTATCCTCTTGTTTCAACAACTCAACCTGAAGCTCTTTTAGGAAACGTAACAAAATGCAGAAATTGTGGTTGATCCACGGTTCTGTCATATATAGCCACAAAGATGACTTTATCACTTTTAATGAAATAATTATCGATTGATAATATCAACAAATAATTGTCTCTGGGCAACACAGAGGGAATTAAACCAAATGGCAGTCATATAAAAACAGTAGCTTCCTGAATCATCCTAAAAAGAGTTTGGTTCCTTTTTCTGTGCTAAGAACCATAAAATAATTTCTTTTGACTCTCAGAGATTTTTGAAAACACATATATAGCTGTACTTCCTACTGTAAGCAGGAAACACAGTACAGTAGTAAGTGTAGCTACAAATGTATTTATACATACAGATGTGTTCTAGAAATACACATATTATATATATACATATATATGCATATATAATATATCAAATATAAAATATATGTTCATAACATATATACACTTTTGAATACTGAATTCCAGACCGTCAAAAGATAAAAATCTGAAGAGACTTTGGAAATGCTAAATTTAAAATATTAAGATCGATCTCTCTGCCAGTGTGCACTCCAAATCTACCTTTCACAGGCCCTCAAATCAGATTATGATGTTGAGAAAATGTGAAAGTTATGACTATCACTGTTTCTAAATGACTATTTTCCTGTGCCCGACTTCAGCTCTTACAAACTTGCAAAGAATATAGGTTTATGATAGCCTACTCTATTCATTCCCAGCAGGAAGGAATATGTTTCCCACTGGGATAACAGAAATATTTTTAACTTCTCTTCAGTTTTCTCATGAGTTACTTAATCTTCACAATTTAAGTAACCAGAGATTTGAATTATTCTATTTAAAGGAATAGTCATGCATTTCAGACATTTCAATCATGCCCCTAAAAGCATTCATTTTAAAATTTTCTTTTTCCAGCTATATTGTTCCTTCAAATTCATCAGGTTTATGGTTAAAATAATTTTTCATGGTATATTATCTTCATTTCCTTTATTAAAGGTTATTTTTGTTCACTGAATGATGTGAAAATAAAAGTTCTTTTAAAACATATAATTATTGTTACTAAATAGATTAAATTAACAATTTTTCCTCCGATTTTCTTAGTAGTAGAACTACTTAATTGACAAATCCAATTTTCCTAATATCTGTACTTACTAAATGTGTTTGAAAGCTCAGAAATTCGATCTCTCTCCTATGAACATATCCATGTTTATTAAATAAGAGAATTAGACAACTTTCAATCTCCCCCATTTCCTATACCAAAACCTATGCTAGGTGTAAGATTCGCATGTAGTACTTGATTGCAGAGGATAACTACTGTATTAACTCCCCCTCATTTAGCCTCAGCTTTTCCACGGGTCTGGTGGATTTTAATTTGGGGAAAATTATAAGAAGATTTATTTACTGGGATAAACTATATATGCTGATGCTTTATTTGATCCCTGTGCTTATAGAATTCCTCTGTCATCCTTTCTAGAATCCCCTTATACTCAAATATTTCCTGGTCTAGGTTATTTGCTTGATAGAGTGACCCAGATCTTCATTCCTGAGTGATCTGAGACCCTGACTGCTGTGGTATTTATTAGGTACTGGTTGCTCTACTTACTAATTTGCAGTTCAAACTGGAAATGGGAGAACAAAAGGTGTCCTATTGGATCAACTGAGTATCAAACATATTCTTTTCTGTCCCATTGTATGCAAAGAAGTCCTGCCTCCTATGATGATTAGGATCAAATACTCCTGCAAGTATAGTAACTACCTTCTGTGCTTACTAGTCTGCTGATATAAGGAGCTAAAAGTGACCATCTAGGTATTACAGTTTCGAGTAGGGTGGATCTCTTACCATGTCAGACAGAAATATCTCTCTCCATATTGACCTATAGATATACAGGGCCCATAAATACATGTACAGCATACATTCCCTTAAGCCTAAGCTTAAGGCTATGCTATTGCATTTTTTCTTGAATCACTTTGAGTTGATTTTCCATCATAGGGAAGCCAAAGGATCATGAATAATTAATTTATAATATAATTACACATAAAATAATATTATTTCAATAATGAAACAATGTTAAGGAAGATTTCATTGCAGCAAAAGTGGACTCTATTAATCTACTTGGTAACCAATAATAATTCAAAATATTCAGAAATTACCAGGAAATAAAATGTTATTTAGTTACAGATAGGTTTACATTGCATAGCAACACATAACCACAGGAAAATTTTTTAAAAAAGTAGAAAGGCAAGATATAATGGTTTAAGGATCAATTATTTGACCACATTTTTTTTTATTTACTATTTATTAAGTGGAAGTGGATCATTACAAAGGTCTTTATCCTCATTGTCTTCACATTTAGTAGACCGAGGAGGCAAAGGGAGGAGGGGTTAGTCTTGCTGTCTCTGGGGTGACAGAGGTGAAGGAGATGGAAAGGAAGGCAGGAGAGAAAAGCACACTTGATGTAACTTTATGAAAATACATTATAATATCTGTCTGACCTTTTTGCATTCCAATTTCTCTAAAAATATTTCTATATGATACCAATTCTTCTTCCACCATTTTCTTTAGTTTCAGTTCCCATATTATAGAAGGCTCCATGTTGTAAAAAGAAATCAAAAGTAGTCTTGAATAATTGGAACCCTTCTTCCAGATTGTCTAATGTCAATTTTTTTTCTGGTACTGCTTCTTCTATGTCTTATTCCTCATTATCTGGAACTGGTTTGGAAGCATTCATCTCCATCAAGCTGTCTTCTGCTGATTCCTCTTGTGTGATGTGTATTAGCCCTCGAATTTCTCCAAGATTCATATGTTGAAACCCTTTGCCACCTCCCCTTCTTGTCATATCCACAATCTCTTTCATTATTTCCTTGATTGGCTCTGCTGTAAATCCCACGAAGTCATGTACAACATCCTAGAGATGGTTTTCCCCAAAAGGAATTTATTGTTTGGGACTTGATGGCTTTTATGGCTTTTTCTTTAACAGTGATGACATCTTTAATGATGTAATCCTTACAGACTTCCATAACCTTCTCTTTACTGAGTTCTCTTCTATAGAGTTGACAATCCTCTCCATAGAGAACTTTGTGTAATGAGCTTTAAAGGTCCTGATAACCTCCAATTGCAAAATTAGTCAGAAAACAATTAAAATGACAACGGTAACTTCTGACCACATTTTTTTTTGAAAATAATCTGAATATTTCAGTTTTATGTATTAGTATTTATCAAAAATAAAAGAATATAATTACTATTTTATGTTCCAATAACATGGGTCGTTCATTTTATTACTGATTTGTGTATATAAATGTGATATTTTCTGTATTTTTACAATCCAAATCAGAAACACTGAAAAATAAAGACATAAATATAACGACTCCCCAAATATATTTATTCTGCTTCATTTGTAAACTTGCAGTGAAGGAATTAAAAGTACAAAATAGGTTCTAGGACTGTATAAGAGTAACCATTTTAATTAAGGAAAAATGTAAATAGAACATTCATGAAGCCTAACTTTTAAAACCTGTATAAACACGTTTTAGATTAGCTTTAGTGTATTCTGTACTTTGGACCCAATACAATTATAATTTAAAAAATCATTTTATTTATAGTTTAAACTATGAATCTAGTGCTTGTCCACCGATCTGCAAGAAGATCATAGCACAATTTAATTTTAAGATATAGATGCTTTTCAGCATATGAACCTAATTTAGTCACTTCTTAAAAATATCTAAAGCAATTTTCTCTTGGCAAATTACTTTACCTCTTATAATCTGATTAACATTTTTTAATTCAGGCCTCACTGATGTCAATCTATATCACAATGAGATTAATCATTTTCCAATTAATATTTTTTTCATTATTTACTTAAACTAAACTAATTAGAGCCACCAATATTTAGTTGTTCCTAATTTTGTTTTATGATTTGTATGAAACAGTTATACTCTTATTTTAATACAGTTTGACAGCATAGAGGTCTAGTTCTTTGGGTCTGTCAGTTTCTTAATACAGCATTCCTGTTTGATCCTTTGTGTTTCCCCACCCTCAAGCAGAGAGCTTGACATGTGTAAGGGTATAGTACATATATTGAATGAATAAATTAATACCAACTATATCATATACTTTCATGAGTTTTCATTATACATTACGTTTGTTAGAACTTATTAAGGAACTTATAACAAAAATGTCATTGGCAAGACAAGTTGCTCTTTGATGAATGGCTAACAAATCAATATTCCTCTGTATGTGTGCTGTTATTTATATATATATTTTTTAATTGAAAGTTGTTTTCCATTTATATGAAAGTATAAATATCTAGGTGGGGAGGAGTACTCTAAAATCATGACAGTGATGAAAGCTGTCTGATTTCACTGAGAAGGAGATGGATTAGAATTGAAATTAAACAAGGGCTACATGCTAACAAAGCAGAATGAAACAAAAGCTATAAAAGAAGTCCTAATGTAAAGAACGCTGGAGTGGACTAGTATTTAGAATAATCCCTACAAGTCTGTTTTTGCAAATGACTAGTTGTGTAAACTTGAGGGTTACTAAAACTCAGAAAGGCTCTTTCTCCTTTCTTATAGATTAGGAAACATAGAAGGAACAACAAAAATGAAATTAATATTTTCTCATCTGCCTAACTTAAATATGGAGGTGTTAACATCTTAATTGTCATAGCTGCATAGTCATGTATTCTATTGCATATTTTATACTATATATCATTTTAATAAGAATGAATACCCTGTAAGATATACATGCCATCTCTTTTTATTTTGGTTGCCTGTGCTTTTGAGGTCTTAGCCATAAAATATTTGCCTTAACCACTGTTCTGGACTGTTTCCCCCATATTTTCTACTAGTAGTTTTATAGTTTTGGGTCTTACGTTAAAGTTTTTAATTCATTTTGACTTGATTTTTAAATGTGGTAAAAGATAGGGATCTAGTTTCATTTTTCTGTGTGTAGATATCTTGTTTTCCTATTATCATTTACTGAAGAGGTTATTCTGTCTCCAGTATATTTTCTTGGCAACTTTGCAAAAAATCAATCAGCTGTAAGTATGTAGATTCATTTTTACGTTCTCTATTTTGTTCCATTGGTCCATGTGTCTGTTTTTATGCCAACACCATACTGTTTTGGTTAATACAGCCTCTAATATACTTTGAAGTCAGGTAGTGTGATGCCTCAAGTTTTGTTCTTTTTGCTCAGGATTGCTTTGGCTGTTTGATCTCTTTTTTGTTTACATACAAATTTTAGGATTTTTTTTCTATTGGTATTTTGATAGAGATTGAATCAAATTTGTAGTTTGCTTTGGGTAGTATGATCATTTTAACAATATTAATTCTTCTAATCCATGAGCATGGGACGCCTTTCCACTTGTTTGCATCATCTACAATTTCTTTCATAAATGTTTTGTAATTGTCCTTGAATATATCTTTCACCTCTGTGGTTAAATGTATTCCTAGGTATTTTTTTTTTTTTTGGAGGGGCTAGATATTGTAAATGGGATTGCTTTTTTGATTTCTTTTCCAGCTAGATCATTATTGGTGTTTAGAAACACTACTGATTTTTGTATGTTGGTTTTTTATCCTGCAACTTTACTAAATTTGTTTATCAGATTTAAAAGTTTTTTGATGAAGTTAAGTGTTTCTAAATATAAATTCATGCTATCTACAAAGAGGGACAATTTGACTTCCTTTTCTCCTATTTGGATGCCCTTCATTTTTTTCTCTTGGCTGATTACTCTGGTTAGGACTTTTAGTACTGTGTAGAATAGGAGTGGTGAAAGTGGGCATCTGCCATGATTTGGATATGATTTATTTGGCCCCACCAAGTCTTATATTGAAATTTGATTCCCTATGTTGGAGGTGAGGGCTGGTGTTGGGAGGTATGCAGATCATGGAGTTAGAACACTCATGAATGGCTTGGTGCCACTCTCATGGGAGGGAGTGAGTTCTCACTTTTTATTTCCCACAAGAAATGGTTGTTGAGAAGAGGTTGGCATCTGCTCCTCTCCATCTAGCTTATGCTGCCTCGCCACATAATCTCTGTTGGCTCCTCTTTGCCTTTCACTGTGAGTGGAAGCATATGTGGGCACCATGGTTTTAGCTCATTCAGAACCATGAGCTAAACAAAAGAAAAGAAAACAAAACAAAGCAAAAAACTTCTTTTCTCTATTAATCTCCACTGCTTTAAGGATTCCTTTATAGCAACACAAATGGATCATGACAGCATCATTGTCTTGTTGCAGATCTTAAAGGAAAGTCTTTTCAGCTTTTCTTGACTCAGTCTGATGTTAACTTTGGATTTTTCATATATGGCCTTTATTATGTTTAAGTGTGTTCCTTCCATTCCCAGTTTATTGAGAATTTTTATTGTGAAAAGATGTTGAATTTTAACAAATACTTTTTCTGCGTCTATTAAGATGATCATATGGTTTTTGTTCTCATTCTGTTGATGTAGTGTATCATGGTAGGTGTTCCAGGCCTGTTGTAGGGCCTCTGGTGGTGTGCATGTATCCCTGGGATAACTAAGAGGGCACGGTGATCCTTAGGCTCCTGGGTGGCATGCTTGAGTGGCAGACACAGTGGTGGCAGTGGACAAGGAGAGACTGTCCTCGGGGTGCATGCACGTGCTTTGGGGACTTACTGCTTTGAGAGGTGGGTTGCTGTTGGTGACAGCACCCCAGGCAGGTGCCACTGAGGTTCTAGGGAGTGTATGCTCACTCAGCCTTGGTGGCAGCACGCAGGAAAACCTGTCCTCAGATAGCATGTCAGTATGTGATAGTCCTGCTACAGTGGGTGGGAGTGCAGTTCCTGTCAGTGGCAGCAGCTCCAGGCAGACGACGACAGTGGCGGTGGGGGCAGGCGCAGAATATTACAAATATTGAAAAAAATATATGTTAACACTAAAATGGAAAGTTTCCTAAATTATATTTTTAAATGGAAAAGTTTGTTGCAGAAAGATACATATGTATATATATAATATAATGTTTGTTTTTTATGTATTCAAATTAAAAACAACAAAAAGAAAGGGTTACGGCACATCGAGGAATTAAAATTCATGTAAGCAATCTCACTGTGGAAAAGAGTATTTCTGTGGAGAACAAAAGTGAATTTAATGGTTAAAATATGCTTTGGGAATATCAATTATCCACGTGTAGAGAATACTGAAGGTTCACTCACTCAAAAGCCATTCATACTTCATTCTGCCTTGCTTACCCACAGTACAAACTTTGGAAGTAAAATAATGTATTTGTTTCTAATTTTACTATAGTCGTAATTGGTGGTGGTGGTGATATGATTTTTCTTTGTGAGTTGCGTGTGCTTGTGTTCAGAGGGTTAGAAAGATGACTTTAATTTTCATATCAAATTTTACATATTCCTATTAGTTTCAAATGGAACATTTACAAATAGTAAATTTTTATATATTTCTGCGTGAAACCATATTTATTAAGATGATGTAATACATTTTAATTTTTGATAAGGCATTTTTTCTCATTATCTTCTTTCTTAGAATATTTCTAACTATTGTCACTTTTTTATTCTTTCAGATAATGTTAGAATCATTTATAATCTTTAGAATTGCATTTGGATTTTTGCTATTCTATACATCCATTTGGGTTGAATTTACATTTAATAATGCAACTTCCAATATAGGAATGTAGTATATATTTTCATTTATTCAGGACCTCTTTTGAACCCATATGTAAAGTTTTATTGTAGTCCTCATATGTCTTTGAGCATTTTCTAATTGTTTTATTATATGTTTTAATTTTGCATTATTATGTTGAATAAAATTTTGTCATTACATTTTCTAAATGTTTGTGAATTAAAAGTCTATTACATGACTACCTAAAAATTCTGTCTTATTAAATTACTGTGAGATCTCCAAATAGATAATTATTTATGCTATTAGTATTAATAATTTAGCTTTATATTTTCAATGATTTCTATGTTTTCTAAATTTATTTTATTTGACAATTTTTTTAAAAACAGCATCAGCTGATAGATTGGATAGTAAATCTGATGCATACATATGGATAATACATTGGAAATAAGTTTTAGTTTCAAAGGGACCAGCTTTCAGGGGAAGGATTCTTTCCTAAAGTCTGAGACCATTCAATATGTCTTTTTACGTATTTCTCAAAAAGAAAACAAAACACATCAAAACATGTCCCTTTGAGAGAAAAGTAAGAATAAAATGGATGGTCTGAGCAAAGCCCCGGCTCCCTGCAGGCATTGACTCCAGAGTCAAGTGTCCAGAGAGCCAGGTTCTGTGGTACATAAGAGAATACTTCTAACAAGGTAGCAGCTATTTGATATTTGTCTTCTTGTAAAACAAACAAGAACCTTCAAAGAGAATGGGAAATTGTAAAGAGGCTCAGAGGCCTGAGACAGAGGGAGAGGTACTGTGTGTGAACCCAAACCTGCACTTTGTAACAAGTTAGTAGGATCCCTGTCTCTTTTGTTTTGCTTTGTTTTCCTTCTGTGATAATATTTTATGGAAAATTCTGCCTACAAATGTTCTAAGATGAAGCAAGAGAAGGGTTTCTTGTTTCCCCTTTGGCTGTAAATATATTTGAATCAAAGTACAGTTCTATCTTTGGTTGAGTGGGTGGATGGTGGGCTAAAGTTAGGGCAGTAGATATCAGAATGTAAAAATTTACAAGACAATGATTTTCGACATTGGTTAATCATCAAATCAACTTGTGGTTTTATATAAATATAAATACCTCAAATTCTCTACAAAGTATCTAACTCCTGGGGGGTGGTGAGCATCATCATCATCAGCAGCAGCAGCATTTTATCCACAGCTGTCGAATTAGAGCAGAGACATGGTATAACAATCATCTCTCCTTTATAATGAAATCAATTCTATGTTTTCTGGCATTCCTGAAAATAATTTCTGACAATTATTAAGTAATTTGTTTTTAACCTAGTGAACTCTAACAATTTTATACATCTATCTTCCTTTGGTTAATCTCACAAAAACACAGCCCCACAAGGCAGAAGGTGCTACAAAATGAATAGATTTTCCTGTGGGGAAAAGTATTGGCTAGGGAAGCCATTTTGGGATTTGACTGACACTCAACACCATGAAGTTTAGACCGTAAAATAACGGCAAGGCATAGGATACTGGTAGGGATATGGAAATTTGATCTATCTACTCTCCACGTTATCTGTTTTCCACTGTTGTATGTGTTCAAAGTCTGTATCACTAACGGGTTATCTGGGTAGGAGAAACTAGATGACTTTAACTGTCTCATTTCTCACTATCTCAGTGATTATCATTAGTATCAGAAAGTTAAGAATATGACAGGGCTCAAAATCAATTCTCCAAAAATTAGTTTCCTGAAAATCAATTTTCAGAAAGTCCATTTGGCAAAAATCAACTTGCTAAAGCACCAACGTTCCCAAAACATAGAATTCCTTAAACTATATTTACCATAGCCACTTCATCCTGAGGGGCAGGACAGGGTTTAAGACAATATCTTAAAGGTTATGAAGGCAGAGTTTAAGACAACATCTAGGGAAAGGGTACAGACAGAGGGAAGGACAATGCAAAGGAAGACAGTATAAGAGTTTCTAGCAGAGAATCCCAAATGTTCAAATTTGGGGAAAGGGAAGACTAGTGGACTAACATACTGGTATTCTGAGAACATTGCAAAACAGGGCTGTCAACTCACCCAACCCTATGAAAATGACATCAAGAGGAAAACAAAGTATGAAAACGTAGTCGGCTAGAAGACAATGTCAGAACGATAGTAAAAAAAAGCAACATTCTCCCTTTAGGTTTCAAACCTGTAGTAGAATATAGGTAGATCTACTCATATCTGTATACCTTAAAACTGACATATAAAATCAGCATATGTAATCTTTATTAGACACCTAGTCAACATTCGAATAATGAAGAATGAATCAATACATAAATATGAATACTACTGAAAAATTAAGATGCATAATAGATAGATAAATAATTTTGTCTGGTAGGTGGAAAGCAAAATCCTTTTGTAATATGACAGTTCGGGGGATCTTGTGTGAGATAATGGCTTTGATTTGTCTTCAATTGATTTTTTGCCAAAACTAAGGCCTGTTGGATATTTGATGAGGTTTATTAAACATTTTCTGTTTGATCATCCTTGTTAAAATTTTTTTCTTAAATTGAAAGATAAAATCATGTTTATCATGTACAACATGATGTTTTGAAATATATATACTAAATATATTATGGAATAATTAAATACAGCTAGTTAATATATGTATTATTTCACATAATTATCATTTTTGTGGTAAGAATATTTTATATCCACTCTCTTGGCATGTTTCAAGAATGGTAACAAGGACAGACAAGGAAACTGCAAAAAAATAAAACTACAGGAAAATATCTTTGATGAACACAGACGCAAAAATTCTCCAAAAATACTAACCAAATTCATTAGCATATTAAAAAGATCAATTCACCATAATCAAGTGGGATTCATTTCATGAATGCAAGGATGGTTCAATATACATAAATCAATAAATATGATACATCACATTAACAGAATGAGGGACAAAGTCCATGTGATCATAGATGTTTGATTATTCTTATAGAGAAGATTTTCTTGCATACTGTATTGGTAGCTGATGAATGGAGCCAACATTTAGGATTTTTATTCAGTTTTAGGCCCAGAAAAATTGAGAGTAGATATGCTCAAAGTGTTTTTTTGGGGGGATGGAGGGGAGCAGTTTAAAAATCTTGTTTATCTGTGTGATATAAAGAATAATGTGCAACAAGAGGAAAAACAAGTTTTTCTCCATTTCTGCCTTGACAATATTTGTCATCTGGGGAAATTATTGCTTTTTTTTTAATCAAAATTTTGCTTTTTTATTTTTGAAGCACACACACAAAAAAAATTTATGTCTTTACAAAAACTGATTTCAGTGGGTTGGCACCTAACCATCTACATATTTTTCCTATTCATAAAGCAAGTGCTGATTATGAACAGGACAAATAGATAAATAGATATTCTCTTCTGTCAAATCCAGCATCACAGGTTTAAGATTTATCCCAAAGTGCATGGGCAAAAGCAAAACATCTATTTACTATCTTTTTTTTATGGGGGTACAAATGTTTAGGTTACATATATTAAAGACATTTTCTCCTGTATTGTAATAGCAGCATGTTATCATTGTTTCTTATGATGTTCCTAAGTGCACCATTGCCTGTTAAAACTCATCAAAGTTTCATACAGGAAAATTGGGTCCTTCTTAGTTGTATTGTACAATGTTGTATGTTTCCTATTTCATGGATATTATTTTACAAGTGTAACATTGAAAGAAAAATGTCAACCATATGGGCTAAGAATGCTATCTTTGTTCAAGTATTGCCTAAACTTAGCTCTCTATTGTCAGATTAGACAGTACTCAGAAATTTCATAACCATCTGATACAAAAATACTGTCTATATAATTTTATACATATTTTGGATTCTGTAGGTATATTCAGATAAAAATAAATGTTCACAAAGCAAATACATTGATATTTTCAATGTAGAAAAGAGAATAAATAGAGAACAGAAATAGAAATTTTAAAATCACTAGTACCGCAGCTGAGCTTACAGTTGGGGATGGGTTCACCCAGATAATAGGATAAAAGAAAAAAGAAGTTAAGAAAACACAGTGAACACTAATCTTGTTTGGATGAGAGACTAGGCAATTAAATTATTTGTTTTCCACCAAGCAGGTAGATTTTCTTAAGTAGCACTACTAGACAGGAACTTGCAGAATTAAAAAAAAATAGAGAATCACCAAGTAGAGTCAACACTCTGCACAACTTCAGGGGATTCTACTCACACACTGTACTCTTTTTTTCCCCTTAAATTTGAGTACTAATTCAGGGCTAACAAAAACGTTTGTACCCCCTTAATATTTTGAAATAAAAATTTTATAAAAGTTCATAAGCAAAATAAATAAATAAAAATAACTTTAAACATTTAATCATAGTAAAACCACACAACATAAAATAAAATATGAATACTAAGTTTTAAGTATGTACTATACAAGATCCGCCATTATATACTTTTTTTCCATTAAAATTCTTTAGTCTAAACAAAGCTAAAGCTGTTTCTATGATTCTATAAATGATTGTATAAATGTTGCCTGTTCTTTTGTTATTCAGGCATGCTTAAAACAACAAATAAAGATCAATGGATTCTTGAGAATGTGTATTTTCATGTTTCTATAGTAAGTACTTCCAGCTGAGACAATTTCCCATTCTCTGTATCTAGGAAAAAACAAGCAAACAAAAGCACTAGATTTAGCTGTAACACAAACAGCACACACTGTATTTGGCCAACAAATGCTGCTGAATGTTCATATTGTGACTATTTTCTCTTCTGACAGGTTTCAGTTTCATAAGAACACAGAGTTAGTAAGAACAGTTTTCACATATTTCCATAAATATATGGTCTAGAGATTTTAGTCATACATTTTTACCTCATTTTAGCTATATATATTCAGGAAAATTTGTACCAATTGCTACAAAATGCAAATTTCTACATTAGTGACTTAAAACAATAGAAATTTATTTCATATTGTCTTAGATTCCAATGTGGGTCAGCAAAGTCTCTCTTTTCTGTCACTCAGGATCCAGGCTTCCTCTGTTTTTTTTTTTTTTGAATGATATCTCAGCTTCAAAATTTGCTCTAGCAAGGAATAAAAATGATGGAGGAAGCATTAACAGTTTTTTAAATGCCTCAGACCAGAAGGGATGCAAGGTATAGTCACATGGCTCCACTCTGAATGGAAGGGAGGCTGGGGCATACTGGGTAGAAGATGGACTATTTTTTGAGTGCTGTCTGCCACACTACCCCACAGACTAGATTAGACTTTTATGGATCCCCATATCCTGGAAAACATTCCTTCTATTTGACAATATTTGGTTAATCAACAGGCTTACGACTTTCAATCAGACATAATTAATCTGCATTTTGAAAATCCTACTAGCACGGGTGTACATTAAAAATTACCCAACAAATGTTGATTCAATAGCAATTTTCCATAATTTCATCAGTTATTCATCTCAGGTTCCATTTATGCATCTGCTGTGTCATTATCTGGGTTCATTATAACATTAGCTTCAAATTTAATAGACTATCACATAAGTGACAGAGGTACTAATTATATAAGCTTATTGTTGCAATACTGTTCACCTTAAGAATAATATTATTTGGAAGTTTTTACTCTTTGAAATGAAGTTTCTGTAATATAATGAAGTAAATGTGTCAATAGAATCAGCAAATTGCTTTTCATGTTTAAAAATACATTTTCTTTGTCAGAACTATGATAGTTTATTAAGAATATTTGGGATATAGATTTAATCCAAATGGGATGCTAGGTACACATTTGTCATAATTTTTGAGAATTGGAACTTTATAAGAAATAAATTTAATCATATTACTCAAAATTATTTTTCACAGCCACAAAACAGCTTTCAAAAACTATTACCATTTAATAAAATTCCAAATCCAATTTAGAAATCCTCTGATTTAAATTGAAAAGTTTAATAAAATATGTAAGACTCAGAAAAAAACTTTTTATGACTTTTGCTAAATTTATAAATTGCTAGAATGAAAAATATGACACTTCAATCTTTGATATATTTTTGGAAATTTCACAGTAAACTTTGAACAGTTAATTAAAGTATACTGCAAATGCCTTTTCAACCTTAAGAGTGCAGCTACAAAGCCATCACTACATATGTGTGTCACATCCTTCTACAGATGGTAAATCAATAGCTGTGGGAAGACTTTTGAAGATTTCACCATTAAAAAGAGACATTTATAAAATGGTATTTTTCAAAAAAGTATTTTGTTCTTTCTTAATTTAAATATAAATGTTCGTAAAATTATAACAAGAAGATTATTTAATAGTTCTAAATATAATTGAGAAGGCACATTTTATTTAAAACAATGCATGCCAGACAATTTAGTAGTAATGTAACATATATTATTTTTATTTAATCATGTAATAAGTCTGTGAGGTGGATAATAGTATTGTCATTCTTTTTTCAATGAAAACAATGCTGTAGTTTAAGGTCATAGAACTGTAAAAGTTATAGGCAGAATCCATGCTCATTTCTGCCTAAAGCCTATGTTTTTTTGTTAAGCCATGTATAAGATCACTCAAATGAGACATCTGAAGAGAGAACTTAACCTAAATTGCTAGTAAACTCATATTTTATGCTAGAGAAAAAGGAGGGGCACAGTATTGTTTTCAGGAACCATACACGTATGGAATATACAAATAGATTCATTTTTCTTGAGACACTATTCTTGAGACATTAGCAAATAAGTGATACACTATTTTAAGAGAGGTTGACTATCAGAAGAGTATGTATATGATCATGAAATAAAATGGAGGGGAAGGGAGGTTCAAGAGAATTATTTTGTCAATGATATTAAATTCTGGGATGATTGGAGAAGAAAAAGTTTCAGCCTGGGAAGTCAATTTATTTCACAATTAGGAAATGACTATAACATTATCAGTCAGAATTTTATCACAAAAAAATAAAGTCATTTCAAGTAGAGAATGATTTCTTAAAGGAAATTGGAGATGTACATAAACTCAAGAAGAATTGGAAAGAAAGAAGCAGCAGATTGCATTCAGAAAATACCAAAGTGGGAATATCTGAAATTTCTGCAGCCAATAAACCCAGATTTCTATAGCAGCAAAGTGAGTACTTCTCATGAAAAACCTCATAATCCAAGAGATATTCTGACATCCTTGCTCAGAGTAGAAGTAATTTCAGTTGTCTACCTACAACAGGAGTTTCTCAGCAGGACTCCAAAAACAAGGAAGGTTGCTACTGAAGTTCTAAACTGTCTATCTGTATTTGTCATGCAGATAGAATATTGGCTTTTTTTTTCTTTCACTTTTCAAAATTTAATTAAATGCATCTCACTGGCTGGATCTATAATAAGGACTGAGATTGGGGGAAACTAAGGCTTCCCCCTAAAATGCAAAAGAGAATGCTGAAGGGGGTGACTCTCCTGGGACCCTATTCCTAACTAGGAACAATGTGAAAATATGAGATTATGGTGTAGAGAGTATGCATAGTAAACATTATGTAGAAATCTACATAGTGTTTGTGCATTTTATTGTGTATTTGGACCAAACACTATGGGATTGTAGAGAAGGAAAAATGAGTTTATGGGACATGAGTTTCTGTGGAAAGCTGTATATTTTAAAATCTCTCAAGGTCTCTAATGTAGTGAAGTGTTTTAATTCATTAAAAAGATACTGTCCATTATTACGTTGGGCATTGTGATTAAATAGGATTATATGTCCCTTGGTTGGAGTAAAGTCCTAGCTACAGACATTTAGAAAGGCTGTTATGAATAGACATTTATTATGCAACACTAAATAAGACAGTGAAAGCAATTGCCTAATGGACAATTTCAGTTCAAATAAATATAATCTTCTGACAACTGGAGTTCTTTGTGTTTGAGAAAAATATTAATATATAGAAAGAAGAATCATGAAAAAATATCTTTTAAAATGTGTTTGATGAAGATTTAATTGAGCCCATTGAATATAGTTGCATGAAAGGATTTTTATATAAATATATGAAGCATATATTATATAAAGTGATGCATAAAAATGTCCTACTGTGTCTACTTATATATATTATACATAGTCTATATTATATTATATAGTTGTATATTACACATACCACATACATATGCAATGCATATATTGCACACATGTGTTGTACATTTATACATGAGTATGGTTACACTATATATATCACGTATATAGTGTGACCATAAATATGTGCATACATAAACATGTGCATAAATATGTGCATACATAAACAATTGGTATAGTGATGAAAATAGACTTTGCCATGATAACCTTGAGGAAGTAGTAGGTTTTAATTGAATATCAGTCCCAATTTTATGAACCAATGTATTTGTGAAATCTTACATTAAATATACTCATTAGCAATTTATAAGTAACAGTAATGTTAGAAGTTTTGGAAAGAACTGAATTTTTATAATACATTTAATTACATTTACCTCTTTGTAAAAGTATTTGGCTTGGCAACCACTTTGTGCTGTATTTTTTTTAATCAATGTCCTATGAAATATTCTTTGGAAATTACTAATCTAGAATAGTATTTCCATTGGATGCTAATATTTTTCTCAGCTTCAACAGACCTACCTATGTTTCATAGACATTCAGCAGAATCGAGCTGGTCATCACCTGAAACTTGGTTCAGATATCAAGATCGATGACACCCACACACCAAGAGAATTTGAGAGAAAGTTTATTACTCATATAAGGAATTTCTGGATAGACCTGGACAGAAACAAGCAGGTGTGGGCTGACTTGGGCAAAGCAGAGGCTGTGACTTGAGCTTTCACAGTGGCTAAGAGGTAAGACTGGGGAAAATTCTCTAGTACGGTAAGCTTAATTTTTTATCTGCACCAAAGAAGGAAGCTCTTGTGCTTGGGCTTTATTCTAATCCTGTCCAGATATGGGGCCAAAAGAGAGAAGAAAGGAAATACATAACAATAAATCAATGGTCAAACTTCAATAATGGAGTGAGACTCCTTATTATAATTCACCCCTAATGTGTGATTGATGACTGAAATGTACCATATCTCATTTAATTGAAGATGAGTTTATGTATAAATTTTAAAATTATAATGCCTGTAAAACTTTCTGTAATGAAAATGAGAAGGCCTTCAAAGATCATATGCATTCAATTATGTAGGTAGTTGAGGACAGCCAGAGAAGATGTCTGTGGGTTTCAAGGCATTTCCCTTAAATACTCAAGTGATATTATTCACCTTAATTTCTTGTTTTTTAATAAATAACTTACAGAGGTTCATTCTGAGCCAAATTTTAGTAACATGGCCCAGAGCCATGCCCAAGAAGCCTTGAGCAAGAGGACTCCTGACATTAATTTCTTGAATCATTTGTTGGGCTACCTGAGCAAATTCGCCTGTGTTATTTATCTACTTGCAGCAAGAAGTATAGTGCACCAAAATGTGTTGAACACAATCAATTAAAAACTTCATTTTAGTATTTTTATTTTCTAGACTTAGTTGACCAGTACATAGTCTAAGGGTAGGCCATTAGCAGCAACCCATACCTGCCAGAGAATGTTATTCCTCGTTTAGGGATTTGAGGGCTTTAGTGGTTTAAATTATATATTTGGATATCATCGTAGGCATTTTCTGAATGACATCATTTTTAAATATTTTGTTGTTATAATATTGTGAGTTCCTAAGGCAGCATCAGTGACTCCCAATATGGTAAGCAGAATAACAGTAATTGGCAAGAATATAGAATACTTTGGAACAAGATTGATGTGGTTTGTTCAGGGGCAGGAGCTCAAGAAATATATTTAGCCCTAAATATAGGTAGTGAAAGTCAAAATAGGAAGATAAATTTGAAGGAAAGTAATAAAGGAGTGCAAAAGGGCAATAAAACTAATCACCCACAGGTAATAAAATCTGCAACTAAGAATTTATATGTTGTTGTATCTGTTTAAACATTAAATTGGGCCTCAGCAGTCTGAGCCTTGGTATAGGCAGAGACAAGTGGACAGAGAGAGAGTCTAGGTGTGATCTTAATTTGAATCTTCACTATGTAAGAGTCAAGAAATTCCCAAAGTTCTTTATCCCAAAATGAGCAGCCTTGAATGGAGAATTGTTTTTGTTGCCATTAGCCAGACCAAATGACTAGACCACTGGTGATGACCCAGAAATCTGATAAGATATATAATTTGGGCCATTTGTTGCTCAAGGCATCTTCTAAGGCCGTAATAACTGCCTGGAGTTTGACCAATTGTGCTTAAACTTGCGTTTCATCCTTTATCAGGGATGTTTCAGCTCAGAGATGAAACAAAGGCTCTCCAGAGAATTCTATCAAATATGATTGGGTGCCTCTACCCTTAAAGTTTATGAAGCCCTTTACTGTTCACTCAGTTTATTTCAAGGGACTTCCCAGATAACCAAGGAGTCTATGAGAGGGGTGACTTCGCCTAGCATTCTGGCACCTGGCAAAGGACTGATGGGAGCAGAGAACATCTCCTTCTGCAAGTAGAATGTGACAGAGAGACCAGGTTTAGCTCCATTCTATAAATATAATTTCCATTTGAGCAGGAATTCCTCAGTGGTTGTGCCAAACCTGTGGAGTACTATTTTAATGACTCAGGACAGGCCTTAAGCAGGCATTCTTTTGCATGTGAAGCAACGTATAGCCATCGAGAGTTGTCCAGAGATTCCAACAAGCATAGGAGGTAGTCATAAGAGCTTTTTCCTTAAGGGAGTCTGTAGGAGGCACTAAAAGAACTGCCTGCCATATGACTGCCTGTACTTTTGTTACAAAGGACCCCATTCAATTTGGGTTGATTTGTGTGTGACCACATAAATAGTTCTAGGTAGTATATGTAGATGGGGAATACGTCACCTCCAAAAGCCATAGAGACTTAAGAGATGCCAGGCCTGTGTGATAGTGATTGGATCTGACAATGTTAGGAGTTGCCTTTTAACTACATCAGGAGTATAACAACCTCCTGTGGACCATATGATGCCTAAGAATGTTATGAATCGTAGGTAGGTCATAGACTACATATATAATCATATGTAGCCAAACCCTCTCAGGATGTTGCTGTCATTAGTCTTTACATGTTCTGTGTGAGCATATCTAGAATATTTCATCCCAGGAGCATGTGATTGATGTAGTATCATACCTGGGTTCCTGGAAACAGCAATTAAGGTCTTGCCAACAGAAGTTTTATGCAATGGCTAATTGCCCTATTTTGTGATCAACCAAGTAAAGTTGCATTGTATCCCTTTGAAGGCAAATGGGAATTGAATCTGAGAGACTGTTGAAGTAGGGACTGAATAGGACACATAAGCCAAATTTATACAAAGTATTTTCCAGTGGAAGATTGAATGGCATCAGTCATTTCAATTAAATTGGGTATACAGGAGCCCTAATGGTTGTTTCCATGGCATTAAGGTTGTGATAATACAAAATGAGGCACCATTAATTCTTCCCAGGTTTAAGAACAGGCTAAATCCATTTATTAAATGAAGAGAGAGTGGGGATTATTGACCCTTCTCTTAATAGATCATGTAAAATGGGTCTCAATCATAGAAGGCCATGTTTCAATTTATATTGGAATTTTAAGAATTTTAAGAGGAGCGGTGGCAAATGCAAAGGGCCCCTTTTGGCGATGCCAACAGTAAGGACAAACTTTTAATTTTATTCTGATGGAAAATGTAGCTGGTTAGAACATTCATTCCAATAATGAAAGTCATTGGGGTGAAAGTCATGACTACTGGAAAATTAGGCAAAATTAAAATGCCAATGGCTCAGAGTAAAATGGACTTATTTGTCTTCAGTCTTATAGCTGGTACTAACCTAGAGAACATAGAAATTCCAATGTTTTAGTGGGGTCTCCAAGGAAACCAGTATCAATCTCGACTATAAAATGTTTAATATGAAGGACCAATCACTCCTATGAAACTATTGGGGCGATTGTCTCTGAGTGGTCACTTGGGTCTAGGCATGCTGTGTCCCTAAGGAGACTTGGATGTTTGCCATTGCCTTAGGTAAATGAATGGAGAAGTGGATCTTGCAAATTGGGGACTTTTAGAAATGAGGACACTGGATGAACCATAGAGCTTGTTGTAGAATATTTTAAGGATCTTACTTGAAATTATATAATGGGGTAAGTCCATGTCATGATGTCCCTAATATCAGTTCTTCTGATGGAGGTTCTTCAGTGTTGGGAGGTCTCTGTGAAAAGTCAGAAATGTGGGCTTGCCTTGATAGTAGGCTTTGTCACCTTGAGACATAAATTCCTGGGCCTAGGGATACTCATATGAGCAGCCAATAATTCTAGGCCATCTAGAGTATCTTTAAGAGTAGCTACTTGGCTAATTAAAGGAAATTGAGAAAACTTATAATTTGTGAATGCTTCCCAGAGAAATATCTGATGGGTTTTGGTGTCAAAGGGAGCCTACTCAGGACTGGCTATGATGTCTTGTCCACTGGGTTGCTCAGAAAATGATATGCCCATTGAACCACACCCATGTTCCTTAATAATTGTCATCCCTCCAATGTTTTAGAACATATTCCATTTAGTAAGGGCAGGGAGAATAATTACTGTGGATGTAGGTAGGGCTGGATATTTTCTATGCTGTGAATACCCAGTGGAGCAAGGGAAAGGCTGGGAGATGTGCCTGGTAATGCTCGGATTGGCAGATGTTGCACACCCATTCCCATTTTAGTGAATTCTGGGATAAATTACTAATCTGAGGATCACAAGCTGCTACAGGCTGAACGCATTCTCCAAAATTCATGTGTTGGAAACTTTACAATGCAACAGTGTTAGGAGGTGTGGCTTTTTGGGAGATTCTTAACTTATGAAGGGAAAGCCCTCATGAATGGATTAATGCTGCTATAAAATGGGCTTTCAAGGATGGGTTCATTCTCTCTTGCCCTCTACCTTCTGCAATGTGAGGATCCGGTAAGAAAGCCTACACCAGATGTTGGCACCTTGATGTTGGACTTCCTAGCCTCTAAAACTGCAGGAAAAAAATCCTGTTTTTTTTTTTTAAATTACCCAGTCTTAGATATTAAGTTATAGTAGTACAAAATGAAATAAGACACAAGATATGCCATCCAACTCATACACATACACCAAAATTAAGGTTATTTCAGAGCGAATGTTATATGGGCACAAGAGCCAATAAGCACTCTTCCCATCTGCCAATTGCATAAGTTTTTAAATAAGTTTTGAATTTCCAGGGCATTCAAGCCTCAGGTCTCTGTTTCAGAGGTTGTTTTTTTGTTTGTTTGTTTTTCCCTTCCCTCTCTTTTATTGTTGTTAGTGTGGTTACAGAACATATTTCAGGAGGGTGTTCATTACCCAGCTTAAAGGAGCTTTCCCCATCAGGGAGTACTGATAATATCTTTAGGATTAGGAGAATCCCCCATGGTTGATCCATTATCAAACATAGGAGTCCCAGGCCTAAGTAAGGAGTAGAGTAGCCCTTCAACATCATCATGTTGATATCTATAGCACTTAAGAGGACCTGTCTTAACTTTCGGTCTGTTTCATAATTAATCAATAGAGTCATGACATCCTCTGGGCATTTAGTAAGGGTCAGATAAATATTTGGGGCCACTTTCATAAGTATCTGTGCCACAGAATGCTATGGGGTGTTTCCCTTATAACTCTGAGGATCAAACTCTTTGTTGTGGCAGAGGCATAGGCAGCAGGATCAGAGGTAGTTGAGAACAGGTGAACATTCTGCTCTTAAAGTACCGACTTCAACATAGCATTTCACTCTCTCTCTATTAAAAAAAAATACTCTCTCTACTTGCTTTCTCAAGACTTACTTCCTGTTAGGTTCATATATCGCACAAGGTATAATAGCGTTTCTTCTGAATACTGCATAGAATGCAGGTCAACTTCTGGCTGAGACACACTTCACCAATTGGGCACAGAGTAAAAAAGCTTTTTCCCTGATCCTCGCATCAGTCATAGACACAGTTCACTTGAAGACACACAGATCATTCTGAACTGAGACACATGACCCAGGAATACTCTAAGGAGAGCCCTGGTTCCATCCTCCTATCCTTAAATGTCAAATATCAAAACTGTCAATTGGGATGAGCAAAACTTATAACACAGGATCAGTAAGACTGAACATGTGCAGCACACTACAGCAGAACTCAAAGCACATAGCAGGGAGAGGAGCCACCTCACACACTGCATGCGGTGAGTTGCACCCAGGTAGTAAGCCAAGAGCAAGAGAAGAAAAATCTCAAAGGAGTGGTGGTCATCCATTAGAGCATCCTCCTGAGTATGTTGATTGTCTTCTGGTTATCCCAGGGAAGCAGAACGTGTCCCCAATTGAAATTTAATTTGTACGTCAAGTCTGATAACATTCCACATACGAAGAACATTTGAAAGAAAGTTCGTTATTCACACAAGCAGATTGTGGCAAGAGTAGTTAGGTACAAGCAAGCTTGGGCTGGCTTTGGCAAACTGAAGGAAGTGAGTTGGGTTCTTATAATGACATGAAATGCGAACTGGGAACAAGTTCCCTTGTATGGAAGGTTCAGATTTTCTTGTCAGTGCCAAAGGTGGAGATGTACACATACAAAGTTTTTATTTTTTTCCCTTCCTGTGCAAATAAAATACCAAAGAGAAAAGGGAAGGTGAGGCTTTAAAAGAAGTCAGTGATCAAACATTAAAAACGAATCCAGACTCTTTATTGCAAACATTGCAAATCCAGAAAACTATTATCTATGAGTGTACTATTATACTATTACTACTACTATCACTACTATATATAGTAATAATTATTCTATTAGCAGTAGCAATGATATATATTGTGTAGTGAATAAAAGATGAATATCAGCATATATTAAGCATTAATACACTTACAATTCATATAATAACTTTTGTCTTCACCATTATTAATAGTTATTTTAGGAGGCATGAGTTAGTAAGGTTTTACTGTATTGAATAAGGGTGATTATGAATTCACATTTTCTTTAAGATATTTTATTTCCTATACATGGTCAGGACTTGTACTTTATTTGCACATACTAACTTATTTCTCAGGATAAAATTCAGTATCTTTATCTGGATAATATTCAGTTGAGAATGATTAGAACCTGGTCTATTTCTCATTGTCTTTCTTTACATTCATAAATGTGAGTATGCTAATGAGGATACAAAGGTGTTTATTTGCAACTGATTTTGCATTCACTTTTTCTTCATGCCAAGGATTCAGAAGCTAATGAATATTTAAAGTAAACATGCTGTAAGAAAGCTATAAACTTCTTTTTAATATGTAACATGCTGAGGTCTTTGCCATTGATCAGAGAGAGCTGGTCTATTATTCTAACACAACAATAGGCCAAGAAGTCACAAAAAAATTAAAATGTATAGGGTTTGCTTTATATCAGTCTTATCTCTAATGCTGAAAAGTAGTAAATGAGTAGACCCATAGAGTGAATTCAGACCTCTGAATTGACTTTATAAGTAAGTGTTCATAGATGGCACCATCTTCAATATTGAAAAATATTATATAAATGGGCCACATTGAAAACAGTGACACAATGATGCTTTTTGAAAGTGACAAGAATTGTTATTATCTATCCTGCATTTCAAATAGCAGGATAATGTTTAAGCAAGCAGGCTGCACAGTTCCTGCACATTAAGATACATATCAAATTGGTTATATAGTTTAATAATTTATTTATTTAGTGTTTGGTATAATGACGAGACAGTTTTTACTAAAACTATTACGTCTTTTCAGTACATATTTGAAGACTCAACATGACTATATGTATTGAAAAAATCAGTTTATCTTTTTATTTAACATTACTTGGCACACAATTTCAACATTATTTAGAATGAATATAATTTCTGATATTTTATTCTTCATAAGTCTATCTCCACATAAGATATCTATTATTCAGTACATGAAATTTATTTTGCTCCTGCATAAATTTCATGTTATTTTTACAAATATCACTGTTATATAACTTGTCACTAAGGTAGAGTTTGATCTTTGCAAATATTTTAAAGCTTAATGTGCATGATAAAACCAAGAAAAAACTGTGGTAAATTTGTATATTTTTAAATGGTGGAAAATAGTGTAAATCAGTAAATGTTACCAATCAAACTGTTGCAACTTTCATTGCAAGTGGATTTTCCTTGATGCTGCTATCCATTTATTGTGCACAGTTTTCTTAGTAGCCTTCCTATTCATTCTTTTTTTTTGCCAGGCAAACCAATATTATTTTATTTGATAATGTTATTGCAGTGGTAGCTTGTTCTACCCTGAGATTCATACAATAGTATGGCCAGAAGAGCTGGCATTAAAAATTCTTATCATTATCTTTATGAGAAGTTTATGGTACGGGAACTCCTACATCAAATAGTCAATCTCCCCCCGCCCCCAGAACAAAACCTGTAAAGGAAAAACTTTCCGGCTACATCATTCACGTAAAAACAAAAGCAAAACGCTGTCAGGCATCATGTAGTGCAACAGAGGAGTGACACTGCATATTGGATTGGGACAAGTACTCAGGAGCTTCAGTGTTTGGGTTCCAACTGCGATGCATTCAGCATGTGACTTTAGGCAAGTTATTGAGCTCTGTGCCTCCATTTCTTCTTAAATAAACTGTGGAGAATAACTGCAACTTACATCCTAGGGTTGTTAAAGGAATAAATGAACGTAAATACAAAGAGTAAAGAAGTGCCATAAGAAAAACAGAATGTAAAACTAAAATCCTGAGTTTGTAGAAGGCTTGTTTTGGAGAGCATAGCCAAATGAGACCTCTATGAGGAGGTCACAGTTATGGTGAGATCTAAAAAATTACAAAGAATAGGCATATGTGACGTTGGAGGAACTGAAAAAGGCCACTGTAACTGGGACATGCTGACTGAGAGGAAAAGCTGAGGTTGGAGAGATGTGCAGAGGCCGGGTCATGTGGGAATTTGCAGGCCAATGTAGGGAGTTTGGGTTTTATTCCAAGTACAGAAGGAGGCCATTGAAGGGATTGAGACAGGGGAATGACATCCTTCAATGTACCTGCAGTTCTGAAAGTGAGGAAAGCAGAAAGGTAGTAATAATTTTAAATGAGTATATTTGGCTGTGGAGTTGGAAGCAAATACAGAAACTAAGAAGAGAAGTTGTAGAAACTTCACATCTTTATAATCAACAATCAACTCTAGTTGCATTGCACTGAAAGAAGATATGTATGTAGTATTTATGACCAGATGGGTTATTACCATTAATTCTAAAGCTTTGCATGTAATAATAATATAAGCAAACCCTTACATAGTGCTTAAGACCTTCCTATTCATTGTCATTGTTTCTTCAACATTGATTTTCCCTCAGAGAACAGGCAAACAGATGTTGCCACAGCTGGGTTGGATGATAATTTTGCCTTTCTACAATAGGAATCTTGAGGACATTAAGGGCAGATCCCATTCCATTCTTTGGAGGATAAAAAATTCAGTTTGCTATGTAATCCGTAATTCACTAGCCTGATGCTAACTGATTTTAAGATCACCCAATAATTATTATATTTTAAATTGGAGGTGGTTCATTATTCACATTTTACTAGAGGTAAGATTATATAAATTGTTTTATTCTTGATAAATTTCGTTTTCCACGTGCTTTCAGATTATTAAAGAATTTTTAGTGAATATTGCCATACTTAGGGGATATTATACTCAAATTGTGCTGTGGAATGGGATGGGTCACCATTTATGTATAAATTTTAACATGGAGAACCATAAATAATTCATGTATGATTAAAATACAAAAGCAATATAAATGAAAGACAAATATGTCAATTTTTATTTATGAATATTAGAATGGCATAATTGTGCTGATTTTCATGAAATAAACATTTAAAAATATAGTTTAACTTTTTTTCTTAAAATCTGTTTTCCTACGTGGTTGTATCATTTTATACTTCCTCCAGCAGTGTATGAGAGCCCAGTTCCTTCACATAAGTGAAGATTTTTTTTAATTAATTAATGAAATTCATTTTGTCTTACTTTAAAACATGTGTTTAAGCATTTATTTATGCAGTATACCTTTTGAATATCCTTCTTTCTTTCCTCAGATAATAGAATTTATTTTCCCTTTAAAATGCAAGTCAATTCTCACATTCTTTGGAATACCTCTCCTGATTACTCCTGGCCACTGAAATGTGTTCATCATTAAATTTCTCTCTCTCTTTTGTATCCATAAAATGTGTATATACCCTTGTTTTTACACTTGAGATATTGAATTGTAATTACGGCTGACAAATTTGTTGACCCCAGCACATAATTTCTGTATTTCTTTTTATACTACCACTACAGATATGCTAGACAATTGATAGTAGAATCTAAAATTTGGTATAGTAATTTCTTAGCAAATCCTGTACTTTTATGGCTTTGAGAACTGAAAACATTGTTTTTTATAGGACTAAATACATTTAAACTTAATAATTTTGTCATTGTTTTCCCAGCTATAAATTGCAAAAATATAATTTTAAAAACTAATGAAATTGTCTGAAATGACACAAACTAGAAATAAACACAATTGACATTTAAACATTTTTTAAGAAGATTTCAGAAGACATAATAGACTTTGTATGTAATGATTTCAATTGGTATTCTAACATGAGTAATACCTGGATTATTAAGTGTATTTTAAAAATATGATTCTATTGATTACACTACTTCTAAATTATGTATGAACAATGCTTTATTAAGCAAACTATAATGCTTCATGCATTTATTTATTTTTTTGTGAAGGTAAATCTTCATTCTTTCAAACACATTTGGCTTGTGATTATCTTTCAATTTTTTTTTAGAGTAATTTTTGTGAAATCATGGATAAGTCAAAAATTCATGTTATTTTTGGATATGAGTTCTGTCATGGAACTAATGCAGCGCAGACAGCTTGAAATATCAACAAAGTGTTTGGGAAAGATGTGGTTAATGAACGTACAGTATGTGAATGGTTTGAGAAGTTCCGTTCTGGTGATTTTAATCTCGAAAATGAGCCATGTGAGTGATTTGGCTAAAAGCTGTATTGGAAAAGAATCCTTCTCAACCTACGCTTGAATTAGCAGCAAGCTTTGACATTGCTATTCCAACAATATTGGACCATTCTAAACAAACTCGCAAGGTAAAGGAGCTGGATGGATAGGTAGCACATAAATTAACAAGCATCAGAAGAGAAATAATCTCGAAGTTTGCCTTTCTTTGCAGTCACAACATAAAGGCAAACCATTTCTACATCATATTGTTATGTGTGATGAAAAATGGATTCTTTTGGACAATAGCAAGCATTCGGCACAATGGTTGGATAAAGATGAAGTGAGGACACACAGTCCTAAACTGAATATTCATCAAGAAAAAGCTAATGGTGTTTGTTTCCTGGTCCTGTGCTGATATTATCCACTACAGCTTTATGAAACCTGATCAATTGACTACAGTGGATGGCTACTACAACAAATTGGATGAAATGATGAGGATGCTTGCAATTAAATAGCCGAGATAGGTCAAGACCACCTATCACAAAAAACAATGCTGCTCAAACTACAGCATCTGGTCTTGGACACTCTCTCTCATTCACCGTATTCACTATACCTTGCACCAACTGACTACCACTTCTTCTATGCCTGGGACCACTTCTTATGAGGAAAAATATTTAATTCTCAACAAGCTGTGGAAAAGGCCTTTCCCGGTTTCATCACCAGTTGCACTCGAGGTTTCTTTGCTGCTGGCACAAGCAAGCTACCATTAAGATGGCAAAACTGTGTCAATAATTTAGGCACATACTTTACTTAATTGTACCACTTCTCATTTGAGATACAATAAACTTTTGATTTGAAATTGGACATTTCATATTTAATGACCTAATACTATCTGCCAAATCAGCTCCTCCATTTTCCATTTCATGTTCTTTAATTTTTTAGTTCTAATGGTTCCCCTTAAGTACTATATTTATATATGCACATTGTGAGCCACCTTTAAACAAATGTATTGAGTCTGCACTATCAAAGATGAAAAAATTATGATGTCTACCCATGACTATACCTCCCAATCAACCACTCAGATTAAAGAGAAATATATCAGATTTCACAATGTTTTATTTTAAAACATGGAGTATTTCATTTGTAAGTTTGTTTAGTGTGTTTGCATAAATGCTGAGTATAGAAATTGAAGATGTTATAAATAGCATCTTCAGTATTATGCTGATTTAAATGTATCTACCTTGTTCTAAAGCCAACAAGATTTTCTAATAAAGTGGATAGAGACATTGAGAAAAAACAGACTCTACCTTCTTTGAAAACTGCTGTGTAATTTTAGTTTTCAGTTTTCCTCTGTTATGGATTAAATGTAAAAATGATGGAGGACCTTTTTTCTCTCTCTCTCTTTTCAGTATCATCACATCCCTCTAAGTTCTAGTTATTTCAATGGGATTGTGAGAGGTGGAATGACAAACTCATGTTCTAAGTGCTGAGATCATGAAAAATATTTCCAGCTAAAATTTCTAAATCTTTTGATATATAGTGACACACTTCAAAAAACACTCCATTTATTCTCCCTCTGAAATCAAGTGTGACTTTTTATTTACTTACCCACATTTTAGTTTATAAAATCAGCATGATTTTCATTAGAAAAGCATAGATATTATGAAATTGACCATAATGATCTTTAACATGGGTAGCCCTGAGAAATGTATGAGACAGTGATATATCATAAATGGTATTTATCTCACTTCTCTTACTGGAAAAGACTTATAGAGAACGCATACTAATGCAAACCAAAGGTTTATTCACAATCAGGTCATTTTATTTATTGACATCTCCTTTCTGGTTCCTCTAGGCATTTGAGATTTCTGACCCCTACTAAAGAAGGCAGCTGTTTTCAGATCATGAAAGAAAAGATACTCCATGTCAGAAAACTAGGCTTCATCATGTAACCAATGGTGTCATTTAAATTTTTGAAAAAGGAGTTTGACATAATCGAGTGTCTCTTTAGAAATATTTTTTAGAGGCACTGGGGAGAATAAATTGTATATATGTGGACAAGTGCAAGAATAAATTAGGATGTAAATTCCTAGAAGTAAATTTCTGAATCAAAAGAAATATGCATTTTTGATAGATGAAGATTAATTTTTTTAGGTAGTTAAGTTTGACGTAGTGGAAAAATAAGAGCTCTGAAAAGAATGCATAACTTTGCCATTTTAGAATTGAGCATCCGTGAATGATGATATATTCTTTGGCTCTTGGTATCAAGTGATCAAAAGAAGATGGTAGTCAAGAAGCTTTGGCTTTAGGGTTGTGGATGAGATATCCTTCTGGCCCCTACTTTAAATTAAAAGATTGTTAAGTATTATCATATGGCCAAAATGATTCAATCTAAAAAATGTATCTCATACCTGAAATACATGCAATAACTTATATACATATGGAAGTGTCAATTTTGTTGAGTAATTAATGACTATATTTTTTATGTGTCATATTTTTAAATGATGTCCACTTTGCCTGGCTTAACTAGGCAGGTCTCATATTCTTGTGGTAGAGTAAAGGAAACACACAGAGTTCAGACTGTGCCATATCAATTGATGCCTAGAATGGTCTCTTATTAACTATGTGATTTTATTCAACCACTTAAATTTTCTTAAAATCTAATTTTCTTATTTTATAGATTGTGCTTTGTACAATTCCACTATATAGTAAGCAAGCATATTAAGTATTATTGAATATGGTAAGATTGAGTGAACATGTTATGGAAAGGGCCAGAGAGTAAATATTATAGATTTCGAAGGACATGTAGTCTCTGTTTCAGCCATTCATCTCTGCCATTACAGTGCAAAAGCAGCCATAGACAACATATAAATGAATACGTGAGGTTGTGTTCCCATAATACTTCACCAAAACAGGTGGTGGCCTAGATTTGGTCTGTAGGCTATAGTTTGCAGACTTCTGGAACAGAAAAATAAATAAAAAGTTTATAATATAATCATTTATATGTTCTCCAGCACTGAGATACTATGCTCCTAAATACTGTGTCTCTCAGCAGTAACACATTTTATTTAGTATATTTATAAATATTTTCTGAAATAGTGAATATGAACAATAAGGCACCAAAAATCAAAATATTTCTAGATTTCAACTGAAAATATGTTGAAACTTCTCAATAAACTTACATGATGCTGTATCTTTCAAACCCACATAAAACACAAGTAGCAGAAATCTAGGCATCCATCTGCCTTAATAGAGGATTTTAAAACTTGGTGGCCACTTTCTCACACTTTAAAGGTCTTTGGTTGCCTTATTTTTGAAATGAAGTAATGAGTCTGCAGAGATCAAATTGAACATAATTATCTGGCTTGAAATGGGTGTAGCTGTCTGAACTATGTTATGGTCCCAATTTTGAATTATAGTTATGTTATACTTTTAATAAAGTAATGTACCAAAAAGAACCTCAAGTGACCAAAACAATGAAATAATCTAATATGGTGAATGTATATGCTTAGTGACTTTTTGTTTACTAATAATAGTTCTGTTATGTTATTTTCCTCCTAAGAAAATTTACTTTTTTTCATCATGTAAGAGATGAAATACTGTGTTGCAAAATTAAACATTATGATTTATGGGACTTATTAAGTGTAAAAAAGAGTGTAATTAGTTTCTAGTGCCAGAGGCATGTCTGAATTATTTGAGTAGAATGCAGCTGATTATATGATAAACCTATAACTGTGGGTCAATGGAAAATAACTGATTCTTTCTCTCTCCTCTAATATCTTGGGCTTTTTTTTTATTACTCCTGTTGTTTATTTCAACCGTAAAATGGAGTCATTAAAGCTCATCATTCAACTTTTTTGAGTGTTTGTGTGGAAACAGTGAAAACAACCTGGCTGACACAGATTTTGAACCTACAGACAATTAAATTTATCAAGGAAAATTGATAAAATAATAATGAAATTGGGAAAATGACATTCACAAGAAACATTCTTTTATCATGCCATGTTTTTAGACTCAAATTTTTTTATATGATAGAATCTACTACTAGGATTTCTACTGGAGGCAAAGCCTGATGTACTGTTCTCAGGTGGAGTTTCCCTTCTCCAGAATACAGGTCTAGATATCGCTGGTCTTTTCCAGTTGTCTCCTTCTGGGGCTGAGATTGAAGGACAGTAGTTACCCGCGGGGAATTGTTCCAATGGTAACTCAGAGGAGCACGAACACACACACACACACACACACACACACACACACACACACACACACACAGAATCATGCAAGTCCCCTTATGACTTTGATTCATAACTGGCTCATTGTCATTTTCACACACATATTTTTCTCCAAAGCAAATAACTTGGCTAAACCCACAATCTCACAATGGTGGAGCATACTTTGTACCTGATGAAGCAAAAAAAGGGGTGTGGATATTGGTAAAAATGAACAATTATGAAAAATTTTACAATCTAACACACTTATCTGTTATGCAGACAATATGATTTATAAATTACCATCTCATTTTTTCAAAATAATTTTAAAATTACCCATATTGAATTCAAAAGCTTTGATTACAATTTATTTATCACATCTACTTAATAAATTAATCCTAGCTTACAAAATTGTTTTATAAACTTTAGAAAATGTATTTAATTTTATTAGATTATTATTGGTATATTACATAAATATTGATATAATATATACAATAATTATACAGAATAGTAGCACCAAGACATAGCTTATGCTATTAAGGAGTTTACAACTGGCTGAGAAGCACAGATATGTAACCGAATGATAGCATAGCAAGTAAAACAGTGTTATAAGTCTTAACAGTTGGCAAAGTAGTGTGGAAAGTTTGAAGAGATAATAATTCAGTTTTAAGAGTAGGGTATTGGGGAAGGTGTTAAGAGTTAACTTTTGAATGGAATCTTGAAAGAAAAGTAGGACTCCAAAGACAATGGTGAAGGACATTCCAGACAGGGGGCGACAGCAACAGGTGGGCAAAGGCATGTGGGTGAGAGTGTGCCATGTCCAGTAAAGTGCAAGTCATGGAGAAAGGCGACAGAGACCAGTCAAAGCACGGAGACGTAAATTCACATCTCTTGTTCCAGAATAGCAAATGACTCAGTGTGACTGCTGCTTATGTGCCTTGGATGAAAGAATGACTAGAACTAACAGAAAATAAGTGCATAAAGCTGGTTAGGCCCCAGTCTCAGTGTGGGTACCCCAAAGGTAGAATATCAGACAAAGATTTGGAGGCAATCAATTTACTTGGAAGATAAGCACAGGAAGCAGAGAGAGTAGAGAAGTGAGAAAGGAAAAAAGGGAAGAAAACCAATATGAGGTGTGTTGAGTGAGTATGTTATTGCTGTAGCCAGCTCTTATTCATTTTCTCTAGGAACCCTCATAGTCTTTGTGGAATGTAACTCTGAATCATTCGAGAAGTAAATTAACCTTGTGTTTTCCACCAACTCCCATTTCTTATTGGTTTAGGGTTGCTGTAGGGGTATAAAATCTTTAGCACTTCCAGCCTGCTATGGATGAGCTCAATTCTTTTCTAGAGCCAGAAAATGCCCTCGCACAAAAACAAACAAAAAAAGCAAACGGGTCAAGGAATGTATAATCTAAGAAAAAATTTAAAACATGCATGCCAATACTGTATATCATTTATGGAAATTTAGGAATATGATAACATAAAAATACAGACCACAAAAAAGTTTATTAACAATAAGATAATAGTCACCTCTGGGGAAAAAGAATGGAGAAAAGGTTGCATACGTTTTAATTGAATATCTACATTTTTATTGTTTAAAAATTATTTCTGAAGTCAGCAGGTAAATACAGAAACATGCAGAAAATTGTGACAGTGAGATTTGGGAAAGCTGTCCACTAGAGACCTTGGCAGCCAGATCATCCCAACAAGAAGTTGTTCAGGTGAAAAGGCACAGCCCAGGTGGAATCCTGAGGGAGGAGTGCCAGAACTTACCCTTACTGGAGATCCCACAGGAGGAAGTTGCAGAGCAGAACAAGAAGGAGCAAGACTTTGGCAGAAACCAACCACCAAGGAGTTTGGAGTCAGGCAGAAAGGGTAGATGGAAGTGTTTATTTTTCCTCTGCTCACACCTGGAGCAGTCTGCCAGCTGCAGATCTGTAGACCTGTGGAGAGTCCTTCTACCCTTACAAGTCCAAGCGCTGCTGCCATCGCAGACTGATAATTTCTTAAGAACAGAGTACCCAGCTGCAAGCCTGCCCAGGGTAGAAAAATAATATATTGATTTAAACCATATAAAATGTGAATATAACCAGTTATTCCAAAAGTTTGATTACTGTAGCCTGATTTGATAATATTTGAATATGAATATAGTTATACGTAACATAAGTCGAACACAAATTTCCTCAGACCACAGTGGCCCAAATTTATCAATAACTCCCATTTACATTTATGCAAAACCTCACTCTAACAAAGCTTATATTACCTCTACCTCTTTAGCTAGTTCTTCCTCGAGGCCTTGCATTGGCTCACAGGGTCAAGTTAGTCCTCTTATTGTCCTCTGGCTTTACTTTTGTTATCAGATGTCTGCAAGGCACTTAGGAGATGCATTGGCTTAGATGGGCCAAGAATTAGAAAACCTCAAGATGCTGAGTTGTCACTGAATATCCTTTATTCCTCTCCTAGACTTATAAACAACTCTGTGGGTAACTAGACTCTCAGAGTGATTTTTATAAAAATAGCTCTCTCAGCCTTTGTTTAAAGTCTTCCCTACAATTTGGGACAGTTGCTTAGAAACAGACACCACTATGTCTTCTTTGGTTGTCTCTTAAATAAATATTTGAAAATGTACATATTGTATCAACTCAAGCAGGCGGATGACTAGAAGGGGGGTGGTGTGTACCAGCAGTTCACTGGATACCCATTATCCACTTCCCTGCATGGGCTCCACTGTGTTACCACTCAATGTTTAATACTGGAATCTATGGCCATCTCTCTTCCATGTATTATGTAAGTCAGCAAGCCTTTTCTAAAGCTGGGAATCGACTTGAAAACAGTGCATTGTGATATATAAACACTAACATGACACTAACTCTGTAGTGTATTTAGGAAATACTAATTAGCATAATGTAATCAGGTTTTTTTATGTCTGAATTTTCATTCCTAATAATATTGATGTTAATGTCGCAGTTCCATGCAGCTTTAAAGTTTTTGACAGCTCACTTCCATGGTACTCAAATTTATTATTTATTTGTTGTATCACAGAGAGGAAGGCTGGAAAATATACTAAGCAGTGGTTTCTTCTTTGCAGAATTAGAGAATGAAAAATTCCTAATGCAAAACTATGGAATGCATTATGAGATAACCCTTCTGAAATTGTATTATTTCTGTCTAATCATTGCCAGAACCAAATAAAGCTCTGAGACTTTCATTGAGGCTCTAAACTAAAATTATAATATATGCAGAGGCCATTTGAACATTTTTGACAAAGATAAGCAGTGCAATGAGTTGATGCTTCTGTGGAAAAGGTATAAAACCACTCTACTGGCGAGGCATTTATCATTACAGGGAAAAAAGTATCAGTAATTTTATTCCCCATTCTGAGATTATCACTCACAGCTATGGTCTCTGTTATTGCAATAACAAATTTAGAAATAATATTTCCCCCCGGAAAATGTGGGATGTTTTAATGTTTTATGGCAGAAAGACATTTTTGCAGACATGGCAGAAAGCTAATGTCTCCTTTAAATTGGGCTATAATTCAAAAAGAACTATGAAATGCTGCTGCAAGGAGTCAGCTAAATAACTAAGCTTACACTTTCTAGTTTATTCCTATAATATCTTTGTTATTGTCAGTTATTTTGTGACTACAAGATGCAAGACAATTTGTTTATATCACGTATGTCCTTGGTTAGAGAAAAATCAAATAATGGAGTGTGAGGCTCAGTATAGGGAGAGAGAGTTGATGATGTTACTTAAGTTCTGCACCTGAGTTTCACTGTTTCCCATGCATCATCACATTCATTAATGTACAAATATTTATTGAGTAATTACTGATTTCCAGGAAATATACTATGACCTAACTACACTGGTACACCGTGTTGAACAAAGACGTGATCTTCTCCATCATGGAACCTAAAATTAGTGGACAAAACTGGCAAAAGCAAGCAAAAATAAATAATATATAATGAAACTCTGTGATAAAAGATCAAAGAAAAACTAAGAATGGATTATTTCAGTGAAGATATATCTATTTTTATAAAGTTAGTTTTCAACAGTATCTATGTTTTTTCTAACAAATAAATATCTGTTGTAGCAGCTATACATTCATATTTTATTAAATGTTTAAATTGGAATATTAGTGTAGAAAAGTATGTGTGTGTGTGTGTGTGTGTGTGTGTGTGTGTGTGAGTGTGCATAGAAATAGTTCAAAGACATAATAAAATTACCATTCATATACCCAGTACATTCCTTGGCCTCAGAGTAGTATTACTTCCTCTGTCTCCCCAAAGGCAAACACTATCACAAATATTTTGATAATTCTATTCATCCCTTTATAATTTTACTAACTACTTGCTTAATATCACAAACTTTAAAATTATAAAAATGAGTTATAGTATATGCATTATCCAGTGATTTGCTTAATATTATGTATTTGCAATTTCTCTACTTTTACACATATAGCTGTAGTTCACACTTTTTAATGTTCTGTTATATAAAAGTAACAAAACTATGTTTTTTCATTTTACTTTTGATAGATGTATAAACTGGGTTTTGAATTTCTTGGGAGGGCAAATACGGAAATGCTTTGAGGAACATGTCTATGCACATCCCCAGGGGCACACATACAACCATTTTTCTAGAATACACTTAATAGTGTTATTACCGAACCACATGTACAACATTACTAAGCACTAAAGACAGTTTAAAAATATAAAACAAAGACATTTAATGAATAATACAAAGATAAAAAAGCATATAATCACCTTTGTAGATGTAAAAAACATATTTTGATGAAATGCAACATCAATTCATTAAATAAACAAAACCAGCATACCAAAAAAAAAGAAAGAAACTTCAGTGATAATCATTTCACCTCTTGTCTTCCTACTTTCACATAATTCTAATCCTGAATGGATTCCTATTGCAATGCCAGCTCAGCGATTTATTTGAAAAAAGTATAAACTATTTCTAGTCACAAATGTACCTACTTTTATCATGAGTGTCCTTAGTAGTGTCTGTTCTGCATGCTGTCCTAATTTCAGGCCATCTATTTAGTTTCTATCTAAAACAGAAGTCTGAGTCAGTATGCATTTAAATCCCTTCGCTTTATTCCCCCATCCACATATTTCCTGTTCATTCATTTATGCAGCAAAGATTTATTGATCTCTACTATTTCCCAGGTACTATTTTTAAATGCTGGTAATATAGCTATAAACAAATATTCAAAGTTTGTGTTCTGTGAAAAACAGAAGATAAATATTATATTAAATAATAAATTAGCTATTGGTAAGTCCTAGGAAGAAAAATAAAGCAAAGTAAAAGAATGATGAGTAAGAGAGGATGATCTTTAGAATGATGTTCATGAAACACTTCTTCAAAAGATGATTGGGCTGAGATCTGAAGGGTCGATCTGAATGAGCCATGTGTCTGTATGTTTAAAGAGTGATCTAGGAAAGAAAAAAGTATGAAGACTGTAATACAGAAAGGCTCTTGACATGTTCAAACCTGCCATATCATGGGAAGGAGGCCAGTATTGCCATACCCGTGGGAGCATGTGGAAAACACAGATAAGTATAAGCAGTAGCAAGATACCTATGTAACAGTTATCTGTCTCTTTTTATAATTATTAAAAGCAACATTTTTGGATATTGCTGGTTAAAAGTTAATATTTCATAAAAAAGGAAAATTAATTCTACTTCTGTTACTTCTGTTTGTTTGTTAAACATCTTTACCTGCTTGAGTGATTATGTGAGATTATTTCTCAAATCTTCAAAATTCAAGCATCTTGTCAGACTTCATTAATTTTTGCATTAATTTTGTAAGAAAAGATGAATTTGGGCCTAACACTTTAAATCATCTTTAGCACAGAGATATTTTTCTTTCGTTTTAATTTTTATTTTTTTATCTATTTTGTGTATGTATCGGACAATTTTATTTATAGTTAGGATCTTTTCTTACTAATCCTTGGTTTTGATTAATTTCCCTTTATGTATTTGTTTCTTATTCAAGCTATACCACAAGGCCATAGTAATTAAAACAGAATGGTACTGGCACAAGAACAGAGACATAGACCAATGGAACAGAACTGAGAACTCAGATATAAAACCATCCTCATATAGCTATCTAATCTTTGACAAAGCATTTTCTGGATTTTTAAAAAATATGTAACTCCACAAATTGCTATGACAATCTCAGATCATTCTTCACAATATGCAAACTGTTCAGTTTAGTTATAATTCTTGTAACTGAGTAAATAATTAAATACTGAAACACTAGATTGGGCATTAAACTTTAGCTACAGTAACAAATTGACCCAGAATTTATAGTAGTTCAAACACAATAGAAATTTTTCTTACACATGTAACAGTCCAAAATGGTGTTCCTTGTCAGAGAGAAAGCTCTGCTCCAAGCAATCATTCAGACAATCAGGCTGGCCTAGGTACTACCCAACACATGACTTCTACAGTTGCTATGGCCTTCTTTGTCCCTGTCAGCCAAAAGGGGATCAAGGCCTGAAGGAGCATTTGTGAGATATTTCAATGGGCCAGACCTGAATGGAGGGCACATTACTTACGTTGTATTCCTGGCTTCATTTAATTGTATAAGGTGCCAGAAAATATAGTCCAACTATGCTCCCAAGTAAAAAGGGGAACTGGAAATTAGAAAATAGGAAGCAGTTCCTACCACAAAACGCTAAGAAAAAAGCATCTGTATAGGCATAACTTGATCAGTTGTCCCATTTTGCCCAAGATTGTACTGATTTTGACACCGAAAGTGCTATGTCTTGGAAATCTCCTCAGTCCTGGGAAAACCTGAATGATTTGTCACTGAATACAAAAATTAATATATATATAAATATTAAAAAGGAAATGGCTTAAAAGAATGTTTCAATTTGAACCAATTTTGTCATAGGAACAATAATCTAAAAATGAATTATTAAAGGAAAATAATCCTTTATATTTTCTTTACTGCAAAATATACAGGACACAAATTGCAGAATTGTATAAATGGAAAAAAAAACACTTGAGACAATGAACATTTGCAAGTATACTTTACAGTTTTCCATCCATTCATTATCAATTTTTAAAATATATAAAATGGTCATAATTAAAAAAATATATGTGTGTGTTTTCCCACAAAGCTACACATTTTATATCATTTCAATTTTTGTGTATGTAGTCATCCTTATAAATTTTAAAAAGGTATTGGTATTTTAAATAGATAGATAATTCCCTGAGGTGAACAAAAATACATTCAAATTTATTTCATAAAATAATATCTGAAAAATATTTCATAAATATGTATAATATTTTAATTCAAAGCTATGGAAATGTTCATGATGTAATGTTACATGAAAATAATGTTTGTTTATCTGTCAAATAATATCTCTCCTATTTAAAAATATATGCTAATATGATATATGAATATAAATACAAGGGAATGATAACAATTCTTACTTCCAAACAGTGGATCTATGGCCTATTGAATTTTTCTTTTTCAGTCTTTTAAATCTTTCTATATATTTTCAATTTTTGATACTGATTACACATTCCATTTATAATGAGAAAACACAAATGTTATTTACTTAAAAATTATACATAAAAATTGTATTATAAAATTAGTAAAAGATCTGCACCGCTTCGCCAGGTACAAGGCTATAGAAATCTAAATTTGTTTTTTAGAAGCATGCTAGGGATTAATGTATTATTTTTCTTGGTTTTTCTTTTTTACTAGTACTGGTTTGCTATCTTCATTTATCTTGGCAAGTCTTTGATTCTATAATATAACCAAAAGTTAGTGATAGAGAATGCATTTATTTACTTGATGATCTTCTTAGTGTTTTGAGAAATACAATGTTCCTTTTCATTTTCAAACGACATATAAATAATGAGAACATTCTTATCAGGTAGAAAGGCAGTGGGGGAGGCAAACCTCATGTGACCACTTGACTTTTAAACTATAAACTTGAATATATACCAAAGTGTGTTTGTGCATGTGCGTGCATGTGTGTGTGTGTGTTTATAGTCAAATATTAAAATATTTTTAAGTATGCTGTCTTTTGTACCACAGGGATTGGCACAGACTTGTTCTCTGCCCCGCATTATGTAAAACACCAGTACTGTGTTCATCATTCCTTTTAGGTATCAGCAATCAGATAATGGCTTCCATTTCAGGGCAGTTAAGAGAGGGAATGGACACTGATCCCAAGAAGTATGGGTAACATCCAATCATCTAAATTTTCCTTAGCTTAGGAGAAAAACAAAAAAAAAAACAATGTTAATCAAAGGAAGAAAGAAGATATTTTTTGATACACATAGTATCATGCCTCAAACAAGATATGGCAAATGATACCCTATTGCTTCTATATTCTAAATTTACCTTTCTTCTCAGTGCAAGCTGAAATGTTAACAAAATAAAAAAATAGTCTAAACTAACTAAAACTAAAAATTAAAAAATAGTCTCATTGGACTTTGCTTATATAATTTTTTTCTTTATATAATTATACCAAAAGACAAACTTTTCAACATTTATGTAGAACTGTTGCTTCTCCCAAGAGAAGCATTCATCAACATTCATCTAAATGAATTGTTTAATAATCTTTAAGTAAATAAATTCCCATTGCCACTTGCTCAGGAGAATATTAAATAAAAAGAGTTGTTTCTGCAGGGAACATCTCAATCAAAAACAAACCTGCTACTTGGAGTGTTCACCATTGCAAGTGAAAATGTAAGTAAAATATATAAAATAAGTTTGTGTTCTCTTTTTACACTGAGTTAGCAGGTTTGACTTATGCACCAGCCTGGCAGTCCAAAGGAGCCTTATAAGGTAGAGAGTCACTATGCTGGGGGATAAATAAATGATCATCACTTTAGTTGCCCTTGAGTATATTCACAAATCAGCTCTATTAGTTTCCGTTGCACAAAAACATTGCTCCAAACTTGTGAGTATTTATTTTCTCACAGTTTCTGTGGATCAAGAGTCTAGTTCAGTGTTGACCAGGGATGCAATCTCAAGTGAGGTTCAGTTGGGTAAGATCTGCTTTCAATCTCACGCAGGTGGTTAACAGAATTTATTTCATTGTGGGTGTTGAAGATTTTTCTTTTCTTTTTCTTTTTTTGCGTCCAACTGACTATTATTCCCAATTTCTCTGACTTATCATCATCTCCTGCTTGTATTACAAATGCCTCCTACTGTACATAGTGTCTTGATTTCCCAGTTCTCTACAGAGAAATCAATTAATGAAATTTGTTTTTGTTTCCTTTTTTAAAACCCTTTCAAAGTTTTAGGTTATTTTTTTCAGTAAGATCCCAATTTATTAACTTTGTTTCTGTGGTACTATACAATCTGGTACTTTGTAAGTGCTGCTCTACTTCTAGCGTTGTTTTATATGCTACAGCTGTATGGCCTTCGTCTAACTACTCAAGGTGTCATTCTCCTAACCACTTCATTGACGTCACACATAACATTCTCTTACACCACGCCTGCTGTTCTTTCCTTGGGCAAATGCATCTCACTCTCCATGTCTCAGGATACGTGTTACTTCACAATAATAAAGGGGGTGTCACGGCTGATAGATTCAGCAAGTTAACATTGGTAAAATGCTTCACTGTGATGGGCAAGTGAAAGTGGTCATTTCTGTGGAATAAGCTAATTATAGGAGATGTATATAATTTAAATACAGAGATGGTATGATCCCATTGTGAACAAATGGTAAATATTATAGAAACATTAGGTAACTAAAAGAAAACATATCCTCTAGAAATTGTCAGTCTACATTATTTATAATTCCTGACTATTTTATTTATACATTTATATTTTATATTAAACCAGTTCATAAAATATTTATACTCTTTTCAAAATTACCTTTTGAAAATCATTACCAAATATTAATATAAAAACATATTTCCATATTCTAAGTTCATACAAAATACAATTTTACTTTTTATAGTTTACAAATGGTCCCTTAAACCATAATTTACTTAACCCACTCCTTTTGGTTCAATTATTCCCGCTAAAAATTTGTTATTTTTAGCAGTACTGCATTGAACCTGTTTATAGGTAAATCTTTTTGCATGCATTTATTTTTCTATTAAAAACAATTACATAAACATTAAATGAATGGAACAGAGGGCATAAATATTTTTAAAGCTATCTATAATCATAATACTAAATAACATATACCCTAATCAATATATAGTAACTTAATTTTGAATCACTTAAATTCTTAAAAACTTAAGCCTCTGAGTTACTTGTAGAAGGTTAATCAAAATTCAAAGAGTAGTAATGCCAAATTATAGTATTATTTTAAGAAAAAATAATTTTAAATACTTTGATATTTTATATCCATTCTCAGTACAAAATAGAGCATAAAGTGTATAACAGTATGATTAATTTATATAATATTTCAAACAATTACATAGACTCTACAGTTCAACAATGTGTGTGATGAATTAGAAAAATAGCAACTGGGAATAGACAACCAGCTCATTAATTGCCCTCGGGGATGAATTAACTTGATAATTTTGCCAAAGTCTCAAATTATATGATCTCAAAGATTTTATTTTGACAAGACACCAGGAGACAATCAATCCATATCTCAGGATGAAATCCAAATATTTGTGTGTAGATAACAAATGGATGAAAAGAGCATTCTCTTTCATAAGCTTGGCAGACATGCAATCAGATATACTCATATAAACATCGCCTCTTTGTTCCTTTCTAATTGTAGACCTGCTGAGAATGTCAAATTTTATAAAAATAAAGAGTTCTATTATAGCAGGGGATTATGTCTGTCATGCTGATATTTAATGAAATCTAGACACTGAGTGTGAACATTTCTCAGTGAGTCAATGTACAGAATATGACTCCTCTTTAACACTAGAAGATTACAGGAATGACAGAGACATTGCGAAAGTCAAGAGAAGTTCAGTGTTTTAAATGATTTTTTCTCTTCTTTGTACTACATGTTTCCAAAAAGTTTATGTGTTATGCTTGTCACATATAAACAACACATTTCAATATTTTATTTTTTAAAGTAGTTCATATGCAAACCATTTTAACATTATAGTGATATCCTAACCACACAGAACATGTCTATTCTAATATTATACTTATGTTCTATGTCAAGGGAATGCAGTTTAATTTATGTAACCACCTGAGTAAAACAAGATCCATAAGAGAACTATTGTGGGAACAGTCTTCCAAAGCACCATATGCGATATTTTGCCACTGTTTTGGATTATCTGCATTAATATTACACTTCATTAACATAGACAATCAGGAGTTGGCAGTATTGATTGGTATTCATGCCAAGAAAGTGGAAACAGAAGTAACTTAAATTAACAGGAATAAAAATGGATTTATGAAAAACCCTCAGGCATTAGAGTAAATGTGAAACTCATTTCAAAGCAAACACATTAGCAAATGGTTTAGTTGACAGAAAACACTGTATAAATGATGGTTGGATAATTTTTTTCACTGTTTCATTTAAATGATAATGCCACTAACTAGCCTTGGTAATCAATGGTTTTCTAGATTTTCACAGTAAGAGGTTGCTGAAATAAAACACTAAATGCTACAGCACATCTAGGATCAAGATTATCAGTTGGTTTTACTAATTTTATATTGTAACATTAAATTTATAAATAGAATTTTGCAACAAAACCCAATTCTTATTACTCTAAAAGGGTTAACATAATTAAAAAGGGAAAAAATATAGTTCATTCTAATTTAAAGGATCAGGCTTAATATATTATTTTCTATAGTGACTAAAAATTGACATCCCTGAAAAACACTACTGGGAAATACATATGCTATAGTGTGAAATTAAGAAAAAAAATAACAAAACCAAATATTTCTAAAATCACATTAGAAGACCATTTAGATTAAATTTCAAGGTGGACCCAATCGATTTTAAACAATAAACATTTAATCTGTCAAGGGTTTAGGTATACAAGCTTGTGGTGGATGAGTTACATATGATAAGATTTTATTTGCCAGGAAGATGAATTCTCAAATTCCCATCTTTGTATTCATTGATTATGTTTTCTAGGAACGAATCTGGGGATTCCTTTAATCCCAGCTCCATGGATAGTTATTGACTTTTAGATAGTAATGAACACTAATTAGATAAGATTGTTCCTTGTGGTAAAACAATAGCTTGAAGGAACAAAATATTACTCAAATGCTTCATTGAGGACCAGAAAAGGATATTATATTTTGCATTATTTTGTACTCATGCTTCACAAATCCCTGAATGAGGAACTAATAAAGGTGCATATGCATTTTCCTTGTCTCTCAAGTATTATCAATTAGCTGATAGTTGTATATTATTTATGCTTTCTTTGTAATAGCTTGTTTTAGAGCCCATTTGTTTATACATTCTGTTGTTTGCTGCTGCATTAAACACTGTACTAGATGCCTAAATTAAAGAATGAATGAATTAATAAATGATTCTTTATTCTGTAAGTTGAATTGTGTATTGTGTTATTGAAAACAATGAAAAGAAGAAAGCATTACATACGTCATTTAAAAAGGTGGTGGAGCAAAATCTGAGTCTCATTTTCTTGGTGTCTAATACATTATGCCACTGTATCCACTACATAAAGTCTTTTCTTCCCTATAAGTTTTTTTTAAAAAAATTAATTTATTTTAACATTATGTTTAGTTGGAAAATCATAATTGTGTGTATTTATGGGGTATGATGTAATGTTTGGATATATGTATGCAACATGGAATGATAAAGTCAAGCTAATTATCATATCCATCATCTCACTTATGTTTTTTGGTAAGTCATTAGAAATGTACTCCCTTAGCAATGTTCAAATGTATAATACCATATGATTTAGCAATTCCACTTTGGGTTTATATTCAAAAGATTCAAAATTAATATGCCAAAGATATATCGGTACTCTCATGTTCACAATAGTCAAGACATGGAATCAAACTAAGTGTCCCATCAATTGATGAATAGATACAAAAAGTAGTATAAATACACAACAGAATACTATTCAGCTTTAAAAAGAAGAAAATCCTGTCATTTGTAATAAAATGGATGAACCTGGAAGACATACTCAGTGAAATAAACTGGGCACAAAAAGAAGTATCTTTGGAGGTTTACCAGGGGAAAAAAAAAAAGAAAAAAGAAAAAGCAATCGCTTTAGCCTATGTTTCAGTATAATTGCAGTTTACAGTTTATGAATGGGTAGAAAGCAGCAATTTTTTTCTTAAAATAAGTGAAATAAGATTAAAAATATGTAGATAAATTTACCAAACCATACTATAATGCTAAGAGATGATTTTGCTTTTCTTTTCTTTAAAAGTAACAATAAAATAAGAAAAAAGAAATGAGTTATGCAAGCACATTAACCTTATTTTATGCTCTTTTTATTTCAGAAACATATATGTATTTGCTTTAAAGTTTAATAAACATCTTACTTGATTCTGTTGAGTGTTAGTTTCCACTCTCTCTCTCCTGCCATGAAAGATGATATTTGCCAGTTGCTAATGATATATTTGACAAATCCTTGACATTATTATTACTGATCAAGAAAGTTAATTGATATGGCATCACTTCAGTTTAAGTTTTACACATGCTCTCATGTTGCCACAACATACTTCAGTTTAGAGTTATTCTTACGATTTTACTTGTCTTTGAAAAAACTATATTGAACCATGCTTAGGCAAAAGGAAAAGTAATGTAAATATGAAACTAAAATTCAAGTTTACCAGTATAATTGTTCTTTTTCTCTACCTCTATCTTTCTGTCATTTTTTGTTGTTTCTTTCTAAACTGCATTGGATATATTAAAAATATGCTTTCTCCAAATGGCATCACATGAGGTTGTCCTTAGAGAGAACTTCAGGTTGTACCATTTCAACAAACTTTCAAACATGGAAAGAGGAAGATTCTGTCTCCTAGTATCCGTATTTAACATCCAGGAGAAAATCTCTGACTGGTCCAAGCCAGACTTCATGCCAATCACTAGGCCAATGTCTGTAACACCTATTTTGCTGTGGTCATGTAACTTCCAATGTAACAAGAACCAGACTGGGAAGTAAATGAATTATTCCATAAAATAAACGGTACTGTTGCACATAGAAAAGAGATGGAATGGCAAAAACTCTTCAACAGATAGCCATTATGTGTCCCAAATTTTGTTAGTACTTTTCTCTGTTAGACATTGTGAACAACTGCAATTATGTGGACAAAACCATTACACAATTTAGGAAGTTAATATTAAGTAGCAGAGCACTATACTATAATATTAATAATAGTATACATCTGAATATCACTTAGTAGTTTTCAAAGTGATTTAATTGGTTTTATATACTTGTGAATCCAGGAGATTGCTAAATATATTGTGTTCAAAGTTCAAAGTTCCTATTGTAAAAAATGAAAGAAAATCAAAAAGTAATTCCTTAGTATTTATGCCATCTTGGAAAAAGTACTTAAACCCCTAGAACTTTATTCTTAATTTGGGGGTAGTTATAGTTCTAAATTCATAGGTTTGTCATTAAGATTGCATAGGCAAATATGTGCAAAGTGCTTTGAAATGTGCCTGTCACATAATAGGCACTTAATAAAATTTAGCTATTATTATCATATTTATGTTGCCATGATTTAGTCATATGGTCTTGTTATCCTTGCCATATGATATTGAAAATCAGAAATTAGCTTATTATCTAAAGACTACCATCGACATATACTGATATTCTTATTCTACTAAGGTGTCTAGGGAAGTCTCTCTTCCCAAATATATGGTGACTATCCAGTCATCCTCAGTGTCCCAGAGATTAGGGATGTAAAATTCACTCAGGAAAATTTAGAAGAATTATACAAGTGGGAAATAAATAAGACCCAGAAAGAGCTGGAACACACACCAGAGGAATCAGTGGAGCAGGAAGGAATTAATACCTATTTATTTCAGACGGAATGACAAGAGATAAGAGTAACTAAGGATATTGTTAGGTCACCAGATCTACTATTTAATCTTAAAAGAAATAAATACTCCAGTGAGACTGGCCTTTATCAAAAAGTCCCAAAACAATAAATGTTGTCATGGATAGGAACACTCATGCACTGTTGGTGGGACTGCAAACTAGTGCAACCTCTGTGGAAAGCAATATAGAGATACCTTAAAGAGATACAAGTGGAAGTACCATTCGATCCAGCAATCCCATTACTGGGCATCTACCCAAAAGAGCAAATGATACTCTAGCCTAGTCTAGAAAGACACCTGCACTCGAATGTTTATAGCAGCACAATTCACAACTGCAAAGATGTGGAAACAATCCAAGTGTCCATCAATACATGAGTGAATTAATAAAATGTGGTATATGTATACCATGGAGTACTATTCAGCTTTAAGAAACAATGATGATATTGCATCTCTTGTATACTCCTGGATAGAGCTGGAACGCATTCTACTAAGTGAAGTATCCCAAGAATGGAAAGACAAGCACCACATGTACTCACCATCAAATTGGTATTAACTGATCAATACATAAGTGCACATATAAGAATAACATCTATTGGATGTTGGGCAGGGGGAGGAGGGAGGAGGGGACAATATATACATATACAAAGAGTGCAATGCGCACAGCCCAAAGGACGGACATACTTGAAACTCAGACTTAGGGGGGCGGGCAAGGGCAACATATGTAACCTGAACATCTGTGCCCCCATAATATACTGAAATTAAAAAAAAAAGAAATAAATAGAAATAAATTCTATTCTATTTTTCCACCAGGCCACAGAACTCCTATATCCTAACAATTAGCCCTCATTCCCTGAAAAAAAAAAATGGGTTTTTTTTCCTAAAACACTAAAGAGCCAAAATATAACATATTATTTCATTTGTTGTCACAGTGACTAAGACACAGGGCAGGGATGGGAAATGACTACTGCAGTTATATATCCATGCCCTTGATATGCTAACCACTGGTTACTGCTTTGAAAGCCCAAAACTTTCTTTCATCTAGGAAAAGCATTAATCATATCAATGGCTCAAATATAAAATTAAGCTCATATTCTTGGGAAAGTACAAATTGTGATTGTGTTGCTTTTAAATAAATATACACAAAATATCTTAATCCAAGTGGTTTCGGTGATCTTCAATATTGCTTTCTAACAGTTTCAGTATTGCTTTTCTAAGTCATCAGAGAAATAAAGAAACATTTTGAAAAAATTCTCTTCCAGCCTAGAGATGGAACAGGACAGAACTGGCCTAAAGATTCTGGGAGAACTATAAAAAGGCAGAATTCCCCAAGGCCATCCTGGGCAGCGCCCACCTGCTGGAATTGCCCTATTGGGTTTATAATGAAAGAGGAGAGCAATGTTTAGCCTAGGTATACATCTACACTTGAAGTGTTGTGAAAAGAGAATGATACTAGAACATAGAAGCTGGCTATATTACTAATTATCTCTGTATCTCTGAGAAAGTAATTTAATCTCCCTGGTCTTCAATTTCCTAACTTTTAATGAGATGTGGCTGTAAAAGATTGTCTATAATAAACTCTCTAACTCTTCAAATCTTTAAATTAGCTTGTCAACCCTGGCATATCAGAATAATGCTGAAGATGTTATTATGCTGAACATAATTTTATATCAGGGATTTGTTTAACTCAAGCAAGTAATCATGCTCTGACTATAGTGACTTTAAAAATTGATATATGCACTTAGATGATATGTTGAGAGTTGTTTTATACATTTGAGTATTGTTCAAATGGGCAGTTTTGTCAGTATTGAATATTTCTAGAATCATATTAATGAATTATGCAAATATGTAACTATTAACATATTTCATTAATTCTTCCAAAAATTTGAGGAGTTTAAGTCAACATCCTTTTGTAACTTAAGAAAAAAAAGACCTTTTCTTTGAATCAGCTTTTAATTTTTGTCTGCTTCTTTGCTTTTTCCTACTGAATATTAAACTGGAAAAAAATGTTTCTAGGTGAAATGAATGGTTCAGAGTTTATTTTATATGTTTCAGATTGCTGTGGAATTTTAAGTCATGTGTAATATGATTTTCCAATGGGAACAAAATGCCTACATTTGAGTCCTTACTCTACTATAGTATTTTTTTCCACATCACTTCCAGCTCCCTTCCTTACTAATTAATTTACTGACTAAGGTGAAAATCATTAGGGAAGTAAAGCTTAATGTTAGGCAGAAAGCAAAGGAAAGAGTTAGGTCAACAGAGGAGAGATAAATCCATCATTTTCAACATTCCTTCCATTTGCTCTTGTCCCTCACAAATCCTCTTTATTTCATGAGATCACCCGTGATAGTCAACTTGGAGGTAATCTCCTTCTCAATTCTTAGTACTCTTGGAACTGTAATTGGTGCTTAAGTTGCAGAAACTACAAAATCACATCTTACACTAATTATAGTAGTAAATTTTCTCCACACTAAATAATACATCTATAGAATACAAGAAATGGATCTCGATTGCCTTTGTGTATCCCAGCACGCTCACGTATTAAAACAAGGACTCAATGAATATTTGTTGAATTATATGAACCTGAAAATCCAGAGGCTTAATTTTCTCTGTTGCTATTCAACTCTCTTTCAGAGCATGTGACTCTGTTTAGAATAGAAGATACTTAATGATTCAATGAATGACACAGATTTATGTGTTTGCCAGCTTTACTCTTTAATAAATAACTTCCAAAGTTCAGCTAGTTGCAATTATGGTCATTTCTTTCTTAACTTACATGTCACCATCTGCAGTTCAACTAGAACTGCTGTCCCTGAAGCTTTTCTAGGTCGTGCTTGGTACAGTTCTATGTGACTTTTCTCTCTAGAAATAGGGCAGCTCTCTTTTACCAATTAGCATTGTAAAAGAAAAGGAAGCAGGGCTGAGCTCAACCACAAAATGATAAACTTTCTTCCTGAAGGTGTCATTTTTGTTCACGTTCATAAAATTGTAAGTCACATGACCAAGCCCAACATTATGGAGGCAAAAATATCACATGGCAATGTGTGGTAATATATAATTCTATTATTGAGAAGGATAGAATCAATAACTAGAGTAAAACACTTTGCACAGTCCTGGTGACAAATATTCATTTTCATCTTTTTTCACATACAAAATATATATTCCCCTCCCAAAAAGGCACTATAACATTCTTATGCCATCAGTGCCTCAGGCTCAAAGTCAAGTATTGTGACCATCTACACAAAAGTTATAAATGTGGCTTATCTATATAGAGAGAAATATGTACTAAAAAGATAAGTTATTATCTTATACACATCCAATGCACATTAACGGGGCAAGGATGGAATAACCACGATAAACAACTGCATTCAGCAAGGGAAAGAAAGGGAGGCAGATAGTTGTCACCAGTTCATAGCAATTCCGAAGTCAGATAACCCTTATTTTTGAGGGAGAGAACATTTATTATGCCAAAGTTTTGTTTCTAAGAGAAGTAACTTAATAAAATGATCTCCATAGCTCTTTATCTTTCTTTCTGAAAAAGTCTTTCCTTTTCCTTTACCCCTTTTGCACCTATTGGTAAGCACGCACTCCTGCAGTACAGTGACACTTATGACTTGTTTCCAGCCTATAAACATGTGGGACACCAGTGGATGTGTTACATGCCAACAATCCCAACCACTTCCAATCCAGCCTGGAATTAAATTTATTAGTATAAATGTCTCAAAAATGTAACAACAATGATGTTTTGCTATAGTAGTCCCCTCTTATCCATAGTTTTGCTTTCCATGGTTTCAAATACCCTCAGGCAACCATGGTCTGAAAATATTAAATGAAAAATTCCCGACGTAACAATTCATATGATTTTAATGGTGCACAGTTCTGAGTAGTGTAATAATAAAGTCTTGAGCCATCAAGCTTCCTTTCAGCCCAGTATGTAAATCCTGCCTTTGTTTAGTGTATTCGTGTCTGTAGATGCTACCCAAGTACTAGTCAGTAACCCTCTGAGTTATCAGACTAACTGTTGCAGTATCACTGTGTTTGTCTTCAGGTGATTTTTATTTTTACCTAATAACAGCACCAAAGCACAAGAGTAGTGATGCTGGTATATTGTTATAATTGTTCTATTTTATTAGTCATTTTTGGTGATCTCTTACTGTGTCTAATTGGTAAGTTAAACTTTATCGTAGGTATGTATGTATAGGAAAAAGAATTGTATATGTAAGATTCAGTACTACCAAAGTTTCATGCATTCACCGGGAACACTGTATATTCATTATGCATAGGTTGAATTTTCTAGATTAATTTATTAATAGTTTACCTTTAAGATTTTATGTGACACAATTTTATTATCAGTGTATAAATGTCAGCTTTATACCTTTATTGTTATAATACACTTTATTTCTTTTTATTGCCTTATCACACTGGCTAGAACTATAGTTTTATGATAAACAGATGTATTGACACCAGACACATTTGTAAGCATTTTCAGAGGGAAATCATTGAATATTTTACTAATAAGTTATTATGCTTTAGTTGTAGAGTTTTTGGGGTTGATATGTTTTGTCAGGTTAAGAATGTTCACATACATGCCTAGTTTTCTGAGATTTAGTTTATGTCATGTATATGTGTTGAATTTGTCAAATACTTTTCTGCATCAATTATGATGAATACTTTTTATTAAATTATGTGTTCTATTGAATCACTAATTATCAAAATACTGTGTTTTTATGTTTATGTAATATCCTCAAACATTAAATTGTCTATGCATGATGCATCATAGTTTTTAAATATCACTAGATTTAAATGGCTTATATCCTCTTTGGCACTTTTTGGGTTTATTCATGGGACTTTCTTTTCAGACATTGCTCTGTGATTTTTCTTCTTTTTTCTATAGTTTGTCAAATTTTTGTATTGAAATTATTCTGGCCTCATAAAATGAATTGACAATTGCTCTACTTTGTTTTTTCTGAGTTTGTGTTAGCTTAGCAATATTACTACCCTAATAATTCATACGAATTATTGAAAACCATCTGAGATTGAAATTCCTTTTGTGATATTTGATTTTCATTTCCTGTGTTACTTCACTTAGGATAATGATCTCCAGTTCCATCCAAGTTGCTGCAATGGAAATTATTTCATTAATTTTTATGTCTGAGTATACAGTCATGCATACACACACACTGACACACACACACATACACACATCATATTTTTTCTATCCAATCATCAGTTGATGGACCCTTAGGTTGATTGCCTATATTTGCTATTGTCAATAGTGCTACAATGAATATGCAAGTACAAATGTCTTTTTTGAAAATTTAATTTTATAGATTTAAAGGATACAAATGTAGTTTTATTACATGGATATATTGTGTAGTGTGAAAACTGAGCTACTAGTATACCCATCACCTGAATAGTGTATTAATACATTGTACCCAATACGTAATTTTTCATCCCACACCCTCTTCCCACCTTCCCACTTTCTGGAGTCTCCAGTGTTTATTATACCACTTTGTATGGCCATGTGTACCCATTGCTTAGCTCCCAAGAGCCTATAAAAGTGGTAGGCCCTTGATAAACATATCTTGAATAACTGAATACATTAATGAATCTAAATTATACTATCACAGTTATTCTTGTCACTAAAATAATAAGATCTTTTTCTCTTTGGCTTCATTTCCAACAAAATGGATATTTGTAATGCAGAAAGATAAAATGTATCACTGATTTGTGAACCATTAAGTCTTTCAAATAATGCAGGGCCTGAAACTCTTTCATTAAACTTAGTGAGGCAATTTATGTCTCTAAAATTACAGAGAATAAGTGAAGAAAATCAGAATGTTGGAAACATTTCACCAAAATGAGCATATAAAAACCTAGGTCACAAAAATGTTCCAATACTGCATTTCACTACTGTTGAAAACTAATACACTTTAAAGTTGAAACATTAACTCACTAAAGACAAGCTCATGAAGGTTGTTTGACCAATTTCAGATGTGCACAGCACTGTACACTAAGTTGCTTTCATGTATTTTAACAGCCATGTCCATTGACATGGAAGTTCTTGTGAAGGAGTTTCTACAAGTGTTACTTTATCACAAATAGCTAAACTATAATAATAATCAATAGCTAAAAGAGTAATCCAATATAACTTTTAAAAGGCTTTCTCAGCATATCTGTGAGTTAGCCACTATTCCATATTATCTTGTCAACCATAGTATATTGGTTATAACCTAGATATTTTGTATTAAAAAATAATTGTTGTATAACTCTTGGTATAGGCTGAAGGGATAGTTAATTGAATGATGAAAAAATAAACAAGAAAAAGACTGTTTCACAAAAAATGGAAAATATCTTTTCTGTTAGTAATTATTTCAGAAAATGTAATTTTCCTAGAAGAAAATATTAGCAAAAACATCTAACTGAACAGCAGAAGGAACCTGAAATTTTAATTTGGAAGATGTGAGGAGGATATGGTTATAATGGAAAATAGTTGCATACCCTTAATTGCTTATTTTGCATATATTTGATGAATATTGAATATTAATAAATATATATTTTAAAGATTGAATACCCTTCATGGTTCTAACATATAGTTCAGATCACTTAAAAGAGACCATGAGCCAGAATAAAAATAATTGCATAATAAAATTAGTGTAAGAAGGAAACTCTATCAAGAACAAGATTTATAAAAATACATGAAAATACTTGTTATACCTGCAAATTACTGAGAAGAAAAACAAAAGAATACTTGCTGTGACTCTCCACTTTGGATCATTTTAAAATTTAGCTTATTTATAAAAAAATAAACAATTCAGTAGGTGAATATTTTTTTTCAAATTAAATCGCTTGTAGAAATGTAGGAGATGAGTCACGCAGGACTGAGACTGCTCAGAATTTGACAAAACCAGCAACCCAGAGCCCCCCCATCTTTTTGCCTAGAAGTTTTACAGAATGTATTTTTTAAAATCTCACTTTTCTAAACTACTCAATAAGAAATTACATGTATAACTTTTGGAAAAATGGTGACATATATGATTGATGTGCTTTTCCAGTTGAAAAATAGAAAATTGTTAAAAACACAGTAAAAGTTCTCAAATTGGTCAATGAAGCAATCTTAAAAAGTTTAATCTCTGAATTTTCCTATACACAAATCCACACACCAAAAAATAAATTTTATATGGTTAAATATAAACACACAAAAAATATGATAATAAATATATGAAAACATCCTGATAATTTTGGTGGAATAGTTTTATCAAATGCTTTCTATTTCTTTTTTTTTTATTCAGGATGTTATGGGGGTACAAACATTTTGGTTACTTGAAATGCATTTGCCTCACTCAAGCCAGGGCCACAAGGATGTCCTTCCCCCATAGCATCTTAGTGTTGATAGAGTAGTACCAGTTGGATGGGGAGTATATGTGGTGCTTTCTATTTCTTAACAACAGCAACGATAACGCATATGAAGATTCTGACATGACAAGTTCTAAACCCTACCAACAAACTAAAAAGCGCTTCTTAAAAATAAAAAATGATACAATCAAATTCTGAGATTTTTCACTGATATACCTCAATGAGAAACCAAATTGTCTACAGTCTGAAATAGAGCCCAAAATAACAACAACAAAAATAAAGTGACAGGTGAGACAAGAGTCCTAGAAAAGTTTATTGATTTGTAGAGTATCCTAGAGTTTCTGAGTTGGAGATAATGGCTAGGAACCCCCCGCCTTTTGCTTTTTTGAAACAGGGTATCACTCTGTCACCCTGGCAAGAGTGTAGTGATATGATCATAGTTCACAGCATCCTCAAACTCTTGGGCTCAAGTCATCCTCCTGCCCCAGCCTCCTGAGCAGCTAGGACTGCTAGCATGCACCATCATGCCTGGCTATTTTTTTATTATTATTATTTAAAATTTTTGTAGAGACGTGGTCTCACTATGTGTGAACCAGGCTGGTCTCCAGCTCCTGGCCTCAAGCAATCCTGTGGCCTCAGCCTCCCAAAGGACTGAAGGCCTGAGCCACTGCACCCAGCCTCCATTAGATATTTCTAAAAATTCAATATCTCACACGGAGAAAAGACTAGAGATGTCATAATAAACCTATATAATATAGACAAATATATTAAGGCAATTATGGGAAAAAATAAAATATATGAAGGGCAAAGATCATAAAAATAATTCACAAAATAGAACACCCAATAAATAAAATTAAAATTAAAAAGCTAGTGAGATTCAATAAAGAGAAATTTCATGAAAATGAAAGAAAAATTGTACTTACATACTGAAAATTCAAACATTAAAACAGGAAATTTTGACTCAGCATGAAAGATGTAAAGACTCACATTGGGGCTGGTCTAAAGTTTATTCAATTTTATGCCTCGTAAGAAAAAGAATATAAAATTATGAATACAAAATTGAATATGAAAGTAAATATATATTTAGACTTAGAAAAATGAACAAATTATAAATTTAAACTTTTTGAATATCTCAAACATTAAAAAATCCAAAAAATAAAACAATATTCCCCTTAATTAAGTGCCTAATACATACACCACTATATTTTCCTCTCCTAGGTTTATTGATAGTATCATGTTATTGTCTTTCATAGGAAAGACATATATTGCATTGCCTTTTTCTCCAACAGCTATTATTTAATATTGAGAAGTTAGAATAATTTGTTTCAGATTCTCAACATATTATTGATATATCATTTAATTTTTGGACTTTGTCAACTTTAGGAAAACTTTTATTAAAGTTTGCATACTCTCCCCCAACATTTGAAAGAGTTTTCCAGTTTAGCTTCTGGCACCATAATTTTCAAAGTGCCTTTCTCATACCTACATAATTTGGTTGCAGATGCTATAGAACACACTCATCGTACTGTGATCAGGACATCTGTATCTAATGTCTTGATGCCTCGTCAGCCTGCACAGTGAGAGGTAGCATTATTCCTAGAAGCGATTTCAACACTGGGACAGTTGCCAATAATTTATGCACAAAATTGACTGTGAATCATACAAATATATTATTACAACCAAACTAATTCAATTTTTACTTAACTCAATTCCCAAAATGCCTGAGGCCACACCAACGTCACTTTATATAACAAAAGGAAGTCAGGGTCGAATAAGATGTGGATCTTAACGAACTGAAAATAAAGCATCTTATTTTTTCCTTTTAAAATAAACATAAGACTCATGTGAATACATTGCCAGTGAGAGACCTTGCAGCTTAATCCGTATTAACTTCAAGGCTATGTGACTTTGATGAAGACATATCCAAATAAAGAAAGTGTTTTTCAGTATCTAGGTTGTCAAACAACTTTCCTAAGGTTGGACTCAGACTTCCCCAAGTATCATAATATTATTCAAGGCCTCAACAAAATTAAGCTATGTCTCTAAAGTCCTGTAGGATAAAAATATGACCTACTTACATTATCACAAGTGTGGAGAGGGGTCTGATAAGAGGGAGATATTTTCAAACTTGAAATACTCTGGAATGTCCTCGTCAAATGTATTCAGTGATGAAAATATGTTGATAAGTACAGTTTTTAAAGGGAAGAAATAAAAATTGTTGGATTAATATAAAATAATGAAAAGTTAACTAAATAACCAGAAGAATTATGGCTGCAAATAGCAAATAAATATTATATCACTTGATACACAGAAGGGAAACATATGAGGATATATGAATTACAATTTCATTTTTAATTTCAGGGATCCAAGTAATACCAATTAAAATAGAAATATTTATTAACATTTTCAAGTAAACATACTGACCCATAACATCTTAATGTTTTATAGTCTCTTTTTGAGATTAAAAAGCAATAATTAAAACAATTTGGTTTTGAAAAAAAAAATTATTCCGAATTTTAGTGACGCTTTCTGTTTCTTTTCAGTTTGCCTGTACTTATAATCCATTGAAATGAAACATTTTGATACTTTTTAAAAATGCAATTTATTGTATGTTTCCAGTGGTTTATAATTATGTCAATTTGTCTATCTTTCCAACTCCATAAATAGATATGAAAATGATGGATCTGTATTATATTTAAAATTAAGTTAATTATAATAAAATAAAATTAACAATTTAGTCTCTTGGTTATCTGGACACATTTTAAACTCTAAGCAGCCATTTGTGGTATAGTATAACACATTTCCATCCTCTCAGAATATTCTAAGAGACAGCATCGCTCTAGACATGAGATAATTGTCAATAGATTAACAATATTCTTTCATTGCTGATTTTGTTTTTCTTTTTGAAAAATTTTCTGAGAGTTAGGCATTTGCTATATCGTTGCTTACATTTTTGTACTTTTATGTGCTGCTTGGAATGAAATAATATAATATTAATATGTAATTAAAAATAAAATGAACCATGATAAAAATAGAAACAATTTATTAAGCTTATCACGAGAGAATAGCCTTTACAAGTACAATACTCATCCAAAGAATCAGATGCTGTAAGGAAAAGATTGCTAGATGAGAATAAAATTTTTAAATTTACATATGGAGCAAGATACAAAAAATAAAGACAAAATACAATTGACAGATTAGAAAAGTTTTTACAGTATATCATTGACAAATCAAATAGCTATAATATACTTTAAAACTCAAACAAGTGAGTGAGAAAAAGACAAACAGGTAACATAGGTAAAGAATAAGACTAAACAATGTTAGAAGAGATACAAATTACCTATAAACATGTGAAAAGGTGTTAACAAAAGTTAAACAGAAATACTAAAATAATGGACAGAGCATATTTTTCTAAAGATTGGATAAATTGAAAAGATCATTTACATTTAGACTTGAGAATTTTGACTAGCAAAGAAATTGGTACAAACTTTCTGAATGAAAAGTTGGCAGTATTCATTAAGGTTTAAAACATGCATAATCTTAAAATTTAACAATAAGAACGCAAACAATCCACTTACAAAATGAAACGTTAATGAAGATCTCAATAAACACCTAACCAAAAGTGATATACAGATGGTAAATAAGCACTCTATAAAATCAGGAAAATGCAAATTAAAGAGATACCACTGTTTGTCTATTAGAATGGCCACAATCTAGAACACTCTCAATACCAAATACTAATGAGAATATAGAACAAAAGAAAGTTTCATTAATTGCCGGTAGAAAAATAAAATTGTACAGGCACTGTGGAAGACTGGAGGTTTCTCATACAACCAAATATGCTCTTACCATATATTCGAGCAATCACATTTCTTGGTATCTACTCAAAGGAGTTGAAAACTTATGTTCACACAAAAACATGAATATTTATAGCAGCTTCATGATTGCCAAAAAGTAGAAGCAACTAAGATGTCCTTTAGTAAGTGAATGCGTAAATAAATTGTGGTACCTCCAGACAATCAACTATTATTCAATGCTAAAAATAAATGATCCATCAAGCCATGAAAACATGTGAAGGATTAAATTCCATTGAGTTTCCTTACAGTTCATATTCAGAATTCTTCCTCCGTAAATTTAATCATTTTGAACAACCCAAATGCCCATCAATGCATGAGTGGGTTAATAAAATGTGGTATATGTATACCATAGAATACTACTCGACTACAAAAAACAGTGGTGATCTAGCACCTCTGATATTATCCTCGATAGAGATTGAGCCCATCCTTGGAAGTAAGGTATCATAAGGAAGGAAAAACATGTACCACATGCACTCGTCATCAAACTGGTATTAATTGATCAATACTAAGATGCTCACATGATAGTAATACTCACTGAGTGCTGGTCAGGTAGGGGAGTCGGGGGGTGGGGGCTAGAGCCGGTGAGGTGGGTAAACCCACAACTGACGGAGACAGGGCGCACTGTATGGGGGAAGGACACGCTCGTGGCCCTGGCTTTAGCGAGGCAAATGCATTTCATGTAACAAAATGTTTGTACCCCCATAATATTCTGAATTTAAAAAAATAAAATTTAAACAAATTAAAGAAAGGAAAAGAAATGGGGGAAACTTAAATGAGGATATTGTTAATGAGGGAGGCATGTGTTGGGGTAGGAGGTATATGAGAAATCTTTGTATCTTCTGCTCGAATTTGTTATGTCCTTAAAATTGCTCTGAAAAATAAAGTTGTTTACAAAAACAGCAAACAAATAATAACAACAAAATATATATAATATATCCATTATACCCCATTTTTTTTTGAATTGCAGAAGTTTAGTTGAGGTTTGGGGAGTGGTGGAGAGAAAGAGAAAGAGAGAGAGAGAGAGACGATAGGCATTCAGAGCTGGATTGTGCAATGCAACACTGTTTATAAAGGAAAATAATTGACTGAAAAAAACAGTCTATTTGACCCTCAGTGTCACTCTGGAAAACAGCAGTTACAAATACTAGAATAAGAAGCTACTAAAAACCTGAGATAGATCAATATACAGTAGCATGGAAAAATATGCCAAGTATTATTACATAAAATCTGTGAAAAGTGATGAAAAGGCAAGTTTCAGATATGTACACACACACATACTCACATGCATATGTATATATGCACACATATAATACAATTCATTTGCAAATAAAACAAATGTCTTATTGTTTGTGGATGAATATAAATATTTGTTTGAGCAGGCAGAGAAAATATTTGACAGATGTATTAATTCAAACTGTCAACAAAGATTGCTTCCATTGATGACTTGGTGAGTGATAGGGAATGTAAGCAAAGCTGTATTGGATAAATGGAATAGTTTCACTTTTAATTCAGATAATTATATCTTGTTGCAGTTAGAGAAAATAGAACAAACATTTATTTTAAAATTTATTATTGATAAATGAATTAGACATGACACTAATCCTAAAAGAACTCATACTAATAAAGCAGATAGACATGTAAACATACAGTTTTATTTTAATTGCAATATATTATGGGGGTACAAATGTTTTTGGTTATATAGATCACTGTTATAAAGGCTTGAAACAGAGATATGAAATCTCCATGCAGTTTTCTATGGAGGTTGTAATAATTTGCCGTCCCACCAACAGTATATAAGTGTTCCTTTCTCTCTGCATCCACACCTGTATCTATTGTTCTTGGACTTTTAATAAGGCCATTCTGATTGGGGTAGGGTGATAGCGCATGATGGTTTTAGTTTGCATTTCCCTGATGATTAGTGGTGTTGAGCAGTTTTCATTTTCATGTTTATTGTCCATTTGCCTACCATCTTTTAATTAATTAATTTATTTATTTCAGGATGTTACGGGGGTACATTTTGGTTATATGTTATGACTTTGCTACACCCAAACCATGATTTGAGGTATGGCTTTTCCCCCCTACAACGCTCACCACGTCCCTTAGTTGTGAGTTTGCATAGTCAAGGAAACTATCATTAGAGTGAATAGACAGCCTACAGAACGGGAGAAAATATTTGCTCTCTACACATCCGATAAAGGACTGATAACGAGAATCTATCTAGAACTTAAAAAAATCAACACAAAAAAATTAAACAACCCCATCATTAAATGGGCAAATGTCATGAACAAAAACTTTTCAAAAGAAGACAGAATAATGGCCAGCAAACATATAAAAAGAATGCCTACATTCTTTTGAAAAGCTTCTGTTCATGTCTTTTACCTACTTTTTAATGAGTTATTCTTCTCTTGCTGACTTGCTTGAATTCTTGTAGATTCTGGTTATTAGCCATTTATCTGATGTATAATTTGCAAATGTTTTCTCCCATTCTGTAGGTTGTCCATTTGCTCTGTTGATCATTACCTTAGCTGTGCGTGAGCTTTTCAATTTAATCAAGTCCAATTTATTTATTTTTCTTGTTGATGTAATTGCCACTGGGGTCTTAGTCATAAATTCTCTAGATAGGCCGATATCTAGAAGAGTTTTTCCTACATTTTCTTCTAGAATCCTCATGGTTTTATGCCTTAAATTTAAGTCCTTTATCCATCCTGCATTAATTTTTGTGAGTGGTGAGAGATACAGATCCTGTTTCCTTCTTTGCTTTTAACTATCCAATTTTCCCAACACTGTGTAACGAATAGGGCTTTTTTCCCCAGTGTATATTGTTGTCTACTTTGTCAAAGATCAGCGGCTTTATGTGGGTGGTTTTATATATGTGTTTTCTGTTCTGTTGCATTAGTCTATGTCTCTATTTTTGTGCCAATATCATGCTGTTTGGGTTACTATAGCTTTGGAGCACAGTTCGAAGTCTGGTAATGGGATGCCTCTAGATTTACTCCTTTTGCTTAAGTTGCTTTGGAAATTAGAGCACTTTTGTGGTTCCAAAAGAAGCGTAGAATTATTTTTTCTTGATCAGTGTAATATAATGTTAGCATTTTGACAGGGATTGTATTGAAGCTGTAAATCACTTTGGGTAGTATGAACATTTTAACAATGTTAATTCTATGGATCCATAAGCAAGATATGTTTTTCCATTTGTCTGTGTCCTCTGTGATTTCTTTCCTCAGTGTTGTGTAGTTCTCCTTGAAGAGATCTTTCACCTCCTTGTTTAAGTATATTCCTAGATATTTTATTTTATTTGTGGCTATTGTGAATGGTATTGAGTCTTTGATATGACTCTCAGCTTGACTATTATTAGTGTATAGAAATGCTACTGATTTGTGCACATTGATTTTGTAACCTGAGTGTTTGTGGAATTTAGTTATGAATATCAGGAATCTCTTGGTGGAGGCTTTGAGGTCTTCTAGATATAAGATCATATCATCAGCAAAAAGTGATAGTTCGACATTATTTTTCCTGATTTGGATAACATTTATTTGTTTCTCTTGTCTGATTGCTTTGACTAAGATTTCCAGCACTGTAATGAATAGAAGTAGTGACAGTGGGCACCCTTCTTCTGTTGCTAGTCTTAGTGGGAATGCTTTCAACTTTTCCCCATTCAGTATGATGCTGGCTGGGCGTTTGTTGCATATGGATTTTATAATTCTTATATATGTTCTTTCTTTGCCTAGTTAGTTGATGGCTTTTATCAGGAAAGTGTGCAGAATTTTGTCAAATGCTTTTTCTACATCTATTGAGCAGATCGTAGAGACTTTGTTTTTGCTTCTCTATATGTGGTAAATCATATTTATTGATTTACATATGTTGAACCGTCCTTGCCTCCCTGAGATGAAATCTGCTTGTTCATGGTGGATTATTTTTTGATGTGCTGTTAAATTTGGTTTCATAGTATTTTATTGAGGATTTTTGCATCCAAATTCATAAGGGATATTGGTAATTTTCTCTTCTTATTGTGTCTTTTCCTGGCTTTGGTGTCAAGGTGATACTGGCTTCATACAATGAGTTGGGGAAGATTCCCTCCTTCTTGATGTTATGGAATAATTTGTGCAGTATGGATATTAGCTCTTCTTTAAAGACCTGGTAAAATTTGGCTGTGAATCCATCTGGTCTACGATTGTCTTATTTATTTATTTATTTATTTATTTATTTATTTATGACTGCTTCAATCTCGCTACTCATTATTGGTCTGTTCAGGAGTTCTATTTCTTCCTGATTGAGTCTTTGAAGGTTGTGTGTTCTCTGGAATTTGTCCATTTCCTCTGCAAATCCTAGTTTATGCATATAGAGATTTTCATAGCATCTACCAATGGTATTTTTTATTTCTGTAGTATCAGTTTTTTTTTTATTTCAGCATATTATGGGGTTACAGATGTTTAGGTTAGGCATGTTTCCCTTGCTCCCCTCTCCCCCCCAAGTCCGAGTTTCAAATATGTCCATCCTTCGGGTGGTGCGCATTTCACTCTTTGTGTATGTATCAGTTTTAATACCTCCTTTTCATTTCTGATTGAGCTTAATTGTATGGGTCCCTTCTCTTCTATTCCCAATTAATCTAGCAAGAGATCTATCAATTTTGTTTATCTTTTCAAAGAAAAAATTTGTTGATCATTCATATTGTTTGTTTGTTGTCGTTTGCTTGATTTCCACTTAGATCTGCTCTGAACTTAATTATTTCTTTTCTTCTTCTGGTTTTGGGTTCGCTCTTCCTTTTCTACATGTCTCTTATAAAACAAAGCCAAGTTTGTCACTATTTGAATCTACCATTAGCTAGATAATACAGAGGAAAAAGAATATTGAGCATCGGCAGTTTTGGCCTCTCAAAAACTAAAACGAACAACTTAGAGATTTCTAGAACATACACAAAAAAGTAAATATAGTCATCCTGAAAGTGAAATTTCTTGTTTCAGGAATAGCATGTTTTAAATGAAATTTCACAGTCAACTGCAAAACTCAAGTGAGACACTGCAATTATCTCAGTAGAAAGCATGTAATTCAGGTCTGAGGAAATATTCATGATCATTATACATTTGTGTTAGTGGTGTGAATTTACAGCCATCCATGTCCTTAGATAAAGATTCAAATATATCACTGTATTTTAAGCCACAGGCTGTTAGTCTTATTAATTTATTCCAGTATAATTTGGTAGGATTTGCATTTGCTCCAAAGTATATCTTTCAAGTTTTAAGTTAAAAAGTATCATAGTTTGCAGTAACATTCATTTACATTTATTTTTTGGAACAAGAATAGGTTTATGACATGTGAATCAATATATCAAGTTCAATAGCCAATTGAAGAATTCTTTTCTTGGAAAATGAATTAGCAAATGAACATAGCTTTGTAATTTCTAATTATAACAGATGGATAGATAATAAATAAAGATTTACAGTTATATCTTAAGAAAATATATTTGGGAAATTAAATGTGCTAATTGAATACTTAACATACTTGGTATAAGCCTTTAATATGTGATTCATTCCCTAAATTTTATTTGTGCATGTATACACTTCCCCTATGTGTCTCTGTGCTTTTGTTTCAACTTATCAGACATTTTTTTCCTTGACTGCCAGTGTGAAACAGTAGAAACAAGATATGTAGGAGCAAAGATGCAAGCAAGCCATATCCTGGCAAAAGTTATCACCCTTTAGTTATATCTCATCTCATTCAATGAATAACATTGAATAATCAATGTTATTCATCTAAGAATTTTTAAAATTAAAAGAAGTTTTATTAAAAATTATGGTCAAAGAGAAAAATCTACATCTGCTACCAGACAGGAATTTTAGCATTTGACTTTAATCAATTAAACTGATCGTATTCTCTTATATGTTGAAGTCAGAAGATCACACTAGGGGCAATAATGCTCTTATGGATGCAGTGCACACTGTATGGGGGAAGGGCACACCTCTATCCCTGGCTTGGCCGAGGCAAAGTCATTACTTGTAACCAAGATGTTTGTACCTTCATAATATCCTGAAATAAAAATAAAAATAAAAGAATATCAACCTGCTCCATTTATTAACTATATATGACAGGAACTGTTAGCTAATATATCCATAATTAAATTAAGTAAAAATTCTTCTGCCATAGTCTAAACTCATTCAACTAGGGCATTTTAAATTTACCAACTATATTTGGTGATGATTATTTATAAGGGATTTTTTACTTCTGAAGAAAATTCATTCTAAGACAACACCAAATATTCAACAGAATTTGGTAAACCTAAAATAGGATTTAATTTGCAATATCTTTAAAGATATGATTTTAATGTTAAATGCCTAAGGTGACAGATATCCCAACTACCCTGATTTGATTAATTCCCACTGTATGTCTCTATAAAAAAATCCCATATATCCTATAAAGATATATAGCTATTATGTACCCATAATAATTTAAAAGTTTTTAAAAATTTAAAAATTGTAAAACAATTATAGTAAAACAATAAAGAAAAAAGAATAAGAAATCACTAATATCCTGCAATGAAAAAACATTAAGTTAAAAAAAGTGCCTAAATATCTAGAGTCTATTATTCTAATTTTTGATCTTAGTCATTTACAACAGAGTCTACAGGTATCAGTAATTCAATTTGTGAGTAAGAGATGAACTAATCTTAATAGAATTCAAACTAGGAAAAGGAAATGAACTCAAATTGTTTGAGCTACTTAAATCATTTATATCAGGCTATCTCCCTAAAGGAGGATAATCCAATTTAAAAAGATCAGAGTATTGACTGAGACATAGATCCCTAGGTACTTAACAGATAAATGAAAGAGATTAAAATGAAACCTACTGAATGTGATAACACTGAATGGATACTTATATATAGGACTCTTTGTCTTAGGATGGAAGATTATTTAGAATAACATAATGTTTAAGAGACTAACTTTTACTAGGTATGTTAAGAAAGAATATAGTAATTTCTACCATAAAAAAGACAAATTATTAGATAATTGTCATTATTAACCTTGTAATCTGAATGTAGGCCTTTCTAAGTAATATAAGAATATAAATTTCTTTCTCCATATGACTTACGTGACATTTTCAACCTTCATTATTAGAGAAACAAGAGGTTACTGTCAGTAATTTGGACTCTGGCCTCAAGGGCCCTGGGTATATTCTTATCAGCTGAATGATCCAGGGTAAGTTATGTATTACCTTTAAGCATCAACTTCATCTACAAAATGGTAGTGAGGAGAGTGCCTTCCCCTCAGAATGGAGTGAATATTTAATGATATAATATATCTAAATTATTTAGCAGAGTGATTGGCAGAAAATAAATACTAAAATAATAAAAAATGATACCTCTAGTTTTTATTGATGTTTTTATTACTGTATTGTTTCTGTAGCTCCTCATCAGGCATAAACTGTGTTGAAAATTTCCATCAACTATACCATTAATTAAATTATTTCTTATGTTTTTTAAAATGAATGAAAACTAATAAGTAATCTATTAAACACTATCTGATTGATAAATCATATTAAAACAGTATAATTACACTTCTGCAACAGTCTTGCAAATTTTCAAAATATCTGTCTCTAATCATGAGAATCAATCATTCATTCATTCAACAAACCTCTATTGTCTTTTCTGTTGCAGAGCTAATTATATAATTCTGACACTAGCACCCTCTCAATTACTTTTATTTGTTTTTGAATTTGAGGTGTCTAGCAAACTGCCTGCCTCGAAATGCACAGATTTGAAAGGGAGACATTGTGAGTTAGAAGGTGTTTAAGTAATGAAAGAACTTGATTATTAGTCACACTAGCTTGGAATTGGTGATGAAAAGATCTAGGAGTCCAAACCTGGTGACTTTTATATTGTAAGGTAAAGATTAGCTGAAAGTAAAGGTGGATATGAGGGTTAGGTGGGACAAAAATATGAAAACAATATTCTTTGAAATTGGGAGAGTATAATTCATGTTAGGATGGGCAGAATCGAAGTCATGCACATTAGTGGCTTTGACTCTAAACATCAGTATCTGGAGTTGTGGAATTTTCTACATGAGAACTCAGCTGCATGCATCAAGATATGGAGAAAACAGATGACTGGGTTACTAAATTAGGAAAATGGAGAATTAGAGGAACAAGGGAGCTAAGAGTTTTTGGAAAACAGTTTTTGTAATGATGGACTACTGACTATGTGTCAAACAAAGAGGAAAAAATTGCAAGAGGAAATTTACTTCTGGCTAGAAAGTAGACTGGTGGGATTAATGATTCAAATATTTGTTGCTAACAGTAAACTATAATGTATGATAGGATTTATAAATTTATAAGTAATAAATTTTATGGTCATCTAGAAGAAAGAATACACATAAATAACAATACATTAATTCATACTAAAATTAACATTTAAATTGGGGAATATGTGAGTGCTTAATGAGATCAGTGATATAAGTTATTAAAATTAAGTATCACAAGAATGGAAAAACAGCCACCACATGTACTCACCATTAAATTGGCACTAACTGATCAACACTTACATGCACATATGGAAGTATCATTCATTGGATGTTGGGCAGGTGATGGGGGAAGGAGGGATGGGCCAATTCACACCTAATGGATGTGGTGCGCATTTTCTGGGGGATAAGCAGGCTTGTAGCTCTGATTCAGGCAGTGCAAAGGCAATATATGTATCCAAAGTGTTTGTACTCCCAAAATATTCTGAAATAAAAATAAAATAAATTAACTATTATTTAGAGATTTTTTTCTGATGGATAAATTTCTTATTTAAAAGATACTAACCACATATATAAGCCTGGATCTGTCCCTACTTAGTGTATGATAATTATTCATCATAAATTTGAAACTGTCACCAAATATATTGTCCTACCTATATCAAGGTTCAGTATATTGAAACCAATGATGTATCTGGCAGGCTTCTAGGGAAATAACTTCTTTATTTGAAAGAGTTACATGATCAATATCAAGAGATTTAGAACATCATCATATATCCCAGTAACTGTGTGATCAATACACATGCTTGATTTTAAAACTATATAAAGTACTTTACATTATGTATTTATCAAGTGTAAAATAAAAAAGTATGGATGAATTCATAGCTTATCAGGAAACTCCTGCTTTCAAGGACAAACTATCACTGTGGAGATAAAATATTAAAATAATGAAAGAATAAAAAAGGCATGTAGAGGATGCTGAAGAAATATATGTAATCTTTGCAATAAAAGTAAATGAAAGAGTTTATAATTTCCACTAAGCTGCATATAGGAAAAAATAACTATTTGATGTCTGTTCTACTAACACATTATAAGAAAAACCTTGCTCTAACATGACAAAATGACATCCTGAGATATAACAGTTTCAGTTCTGCAACATAAATTTGTTTTCTTCAGAAGCGAAATCTTTTGGCAGAGAATTGAAGGAAGAGAGAAAAGAATGGTTCCAGAGAAAAGAGAATGCTCCAAATAGATTTGATTACTCAGTGAAAGCTTTTGCTTTAATGTTAATTTGTACCATAATGAGAAGGTTATCGGCACGGGCACAAACTTTGCTTTTTAGATTTATAAGAGTTATGTTGTATGTTTATTTTAAAAAGGCCAAACGGGCACTGCCATTCACTCTCTGACATTGCAAGAGTAAAAGCAAGCACTTTGGCTACAGAAAGGTGGCTAAGAGAGTAGAGAATTTCTGGAGGTCTCACTTCTATCACAAGACCTATCTTCCAATTTGATGCTGCCAGATGACAAAAGCTTTACCCAGGATAAGAAAACATTTAATTGAAAGAAAGCACCCATATTTCTAGAATCAATTCCAACCCAGTGAACTTTACCTGTGCATATGTGTCTTTTGTGGTTTTTTTTTTTTTTTTTTTTTGGATTAAGAAAAAGACACTCAAAATCATTGGGAAAGAATTTCTTTACTTCTAGACAGGTAGACAAAAAAAAAAAAAAGACAACAAAAAATCTCCAATATCTCAAGCAAATCCTCCCATACATGTACTAATATGTATCAAAATTACCTCTACTCCAAGCCAATAGATCAGCCTACACAAGTGAGTGAGGGGTGAATACTCCAAGAGGGGTATTCTCATGAAGAAAAAGGTAAAGCATAAAATGTCTGAGGACGTGGGTTCCTCTGAAGATATTGCCTGGCTACTTAATGTTGAGATCAAGTTCCCCAGCTCCACCTTCAATGTAATATGCTAAATACATCCTCTGAAACAATTTGACAGATTAAGAAAAGGTTCTTTCTTGGGTGCTGTGTGCAAGTCCCATCACTCATAGATCCTTTTCAGTGGAATGTTTCCTGGCCAGTAGAAGTTATGTATGCCTCTGAAATATTTCTGATGGGAGAATGAGTTTGAGTTTTGTATAGAAGCTGATGTTCCTGGTCCACCCAGCAGTGGTAAAATGTACAGAATCTACTCAGTACTGTTTCTAAAACCTCTTTCAAATCCACTTTTATTTGATTTTACATTTTTCAATTTTTATTACTAGGTAAAATTCAGCGTACATTACATAATGTGCATTTACCTAGATTATTCTTTCTTTATCTATACATTTATATAAAGTTTGAGATTTCAGGATGGTAATATAGTTTGTTTTATAAGTACAGGGAGCATCAATCTGGCTTTGGTAAGAAAATAGCTTTAGTTAGCATATTTACATATTTGCCAAGCTTTCCACTTGATTCTGCTTTTCTCTATTTATGTGATTTTTTTACAGGAACAAAATTTGCTTTGCATGACTAGATTTTTTATTTTAACTGTGAGTTTATAACCATAGAGTTTAATGCTTTGGACTTTTGAGAAAGAAGTTTCAAAATAAAGCCTAAGCTTCACTCTGCCAGAACTCTTAATTTAATTATTTATTCATCACTGAATTGATGCTGCAGTTAAGGAGAGGGCACCCACAACTTGCGTAAATGACTTGTTCTCATTTCATTTCAGAATGATATAACCTAAAGCTACAAAAAAAGAATAAAAAATATTACATATTAACCAGGAGTCCCCTGGAAAAGACCCATGAAAATACCTCCTTGTACCCAGCCTTCACGTTAACTCAATTTGCAGAGAGGAGGAAACATCCATGTGAGCTAAAAGCAACAACACTGAAAGTGAAGCAGTGGGGGGATCCCACTTAAAAAAAAAGCATTGACTATTCTGGATACTCTTGGTAGAAGGCACAGAAAGGGACAATTTCAAGATGGGTCTCGTGTTCCCAAATGGAAAGAAGGAATACAATGGCAAAGAAGAAACCTCTTCCTTTTGAGGTCAGTATGGAAGGATCTTGTCATGGGGGAAAAGCTATGTCAAATTTTTGGATACTTTCTCTGCAGCTTTCTCTTCAATTTTGAGATTCTAATTTTGGTTAAGAATGTTTTCGTTTTCCTATATGCCATTTTAGTACTTCCAATGAATAATTTATGATTGAGGGTTGAAAAATCAGTTTAATTAATTGTCATTCTCTAGCAACCCATCTTTTCCTAGTGGCTGGTATTAGAAAAAAAAATGGGCTTAATTTTGATACTACAGGTTAGGACTAAGGAAACAGAATGAATAAACCCAAGATTAGAATATTTACATATGTCCCTTATTCCTACTGTAGTGTTGCATAATTATCACAAATTTCATAGAAGTTGTACCACGTGAAATTAAATATTGTTAACATAGAAAGGATTTAGTCATCTATTATGAATTCCTGTGTTCAGTTACTTTTCAAGATTGAGAGGTTCTTAAAGGCAGAGTTAATATTTGATTTACTTCAAATTCCCATCATTAGCTTAGTGGTTGGTACATAGTAAATATTCAGTAAATAGTTAGTGTATATTAAGAGAATGAGTGAGTGAGCAAATGAAGAATCTGAGACCCAGACATTTCAACTAATGAAGTGGCATGATGCATTCAAAAATATTACACAAGGATTAGGACAATAAACACCGATGAATGTACAACCACTCAAAAGTTAAAGATCAAAGGTTAGATTCCACAAGGGATTGAGAGAGAAAACAAAGCAACAAAATGCAATCCAATAGAATGAAGAGTAATTCACCCCACTTATCAGTTCTCTCAATAAATGTGAATGGCTTGAACTTCCCTCTCAAGAGACATAGGTTGGTCGAATGGATAAAAAAAAAAAAAAACAAGCCAAACATCTGCTATCTCCAGGAAACACATCTAACCTGCAAGGATGCATTTAGACTCAAAGTAAAGGGGTGGAAATCAACATTTCAAGCAAATGGAAGCCAAAAGAAGCCTGGTGTGGCAGTTTTGATCTCAGACAACTTGGTTTTTAAATCAACAAAACTAATGAAAGACAAAGAGGGTCACTATATAATGGTGAAGAGTAGAGTTCAACAAGAAGACATAACAATTCTAAATATGTATGCACTCAACTCAGGTGCACCCAGATTCATAAAGCAAACTCTACTTGATCTAAACAAATTGATAGATGGCAACACCATACTAGTCAGAGACTTCAACACTCCAGTGAGAGAGGGGACAGGACAGATCCTCCAAACAGAAAATTAACAAAGAAATAATGGACTTAAACAGAACTTTAGAACAAATGGGCTTGATTGACATTTACAGGACATTCTACCCAAACACCACTGAATACACGTTCTTCTCATCAGCTCATGGGACATTCTCTAAGATTGACCATATTCTAGGACACAAAGCATGTCTCAAAAAATTTTAAAAAAATAGAAATCTCACAGATGAAGCTGTGCTGAACGAAGCACGGTGATTTCTTCCCTTCATCCCCCACCCCCACCCCAATTCCCATATTTCCATCCACATCAGTTTAAATTTTGAGATTCTTTGATTGGGAGTACCAGTGGAGAGGGAGTTGGATGAGTAGAGGAGCCTTAAATCTGGCTGTCTCTTAAGTCCCAGGAGAAGGGAGCTGCAGGCAGTCAAGCAGAAATTGCATTTGGTGGGTCTTTAAAGTGGTTGTCCACCTCCCTGTTCTGTGTGCAGGCCCCTCCGGAAAGGTATGGCAGTAGAGGATGACCAGGTCCAAGCTGCCCAGGTCAGAGATACCAAAGCATGGTCCATTCACCAATGCAACATTTTTAGAGAGCAGTGAGTTGATTTTCCAGTGCTGAGCAGGGGACTACATATGAATTGGGACCTGCATGCCCATGTATCTCTGAGGAAAAGTCCACAAGAACAATTTAAGAAACTAGTAAGAAACAAGGGGCAGAAAGCTGTGGGACAAAAGCGCAGGACGCTTCTGGAAGGCTGGAGATCCTTTTTTGCAAGGCTAAGATTAGTCCCACCTGCCGCAGTTCACGTCCCACAAAATAAATAAATAAATAAATAAATAAATAAATACAGAATAAAAACAGAAATCAACCACAACAGAAACTCTCATCTCTACACAAACTCATGGAAATTAAACAACTTTCTGCTGAACGATTCCTTCATAAACCAGGAAGTAAAGATGGAAATCAAAAGATTCTTTGAACTAAATGACAAAGGTGACACAAGGTATCAAAATCTATGGGACACAGCCAAAGCAGTCCTGAGAGGAAAGTTTATTTCCATAAATCCCTATATCCAAAAGTCAAAAAGATCACAAATAGACAACCTAATGAATCAACTCAAAGAACTGGAAAAAGAAGAACAGACCAACCCCAAACCCAGCAGAAGAAGGGAAATTAGTAATATCAAATCAGAACTAAATTAAATTGACAACAGGGAAACTATACGGAAGATTAATAAAACAAAAAGTTGGTTCTTTGAAAAAAAAAACAAAATTGACACACCTTTGACTAAACAACAAAAAATAGAAAAGAAAAATCCCTAATAAGCTCCATCAGGAACAAAAAAGGAGAAGTTACAACTGATGCCGTGGAGATTCAAGATATAATTTATGAATATTACAAAAACCTTTATGCACACAAACTGGAAAATGTGGAG